>JAJPUD010006107.1:80659-138775 GCA_023553655.1 Myrmecobius fasciatus | reverse complement strand
GTGGGAAAAAGCAAACAACAACAAAAAACTGAAAATACTATGCTTTGATCCACATTCAGTCTCCATAATTCTCTCCCTGGATGTGCTTGGTTCTTTCCATCACAAGTCTATTAGAATTACCTTGAATCACCTCAAGGTGAGCCAAGTCCATCACATACTCTTGCTGCTATGTACAATGTTCTCTTCGTTCTACTCACTTCACTTAGCCATCAGTTCATGCAAGTCTTTCCAGGCTTTTCTGAAATCATCCTGCTCATCATTTTTATAAAATAATATTTTATAGCATTCATATGCCATAATTTATTCAGCCACTCCCCAAATGATGAGCATCCAGTCAATTTCCAGTTTTTTGTTCACTACAAAAAGGGCTGCTATAAATATTTTTGCACAAGTGGGTCCTTTTCCCTTTTTTAATGATTGGTTTATGGGACCCAATAGACACACTGCTGCATCAAAGGATATATACACAGTTTGATAAGCCTTTGAGCATAGTTCCAAATTGCTCTCCAGAATGGTTGGATCAATTCACAATTCCACTAGCAATGCATTAATGTCCCAGTTTTCCCACATTGCTTCCAACATTTATCATTATCTTTACCTGTCATTTTAGTTAATCTGAGAGGTGTGAAATGGTACCTCAGAGTAGTGATTTAAGGCATTTTCATTGTCTTAAAAAATGTCTGTTCATATCCTTTGACCATTTATCACTTGGGAAATGGCTTGTATTCTTATAAATTTGAGCCAATTTTCTATATGGTATAGAAATGAGATCTGGATGCAAAAATTTTTCCTTAGCTTTCTGCTTAAATTGGCTGTGTTGGTTTTGTTTGTGCAAAGCCTTTTTAATTCAATGTGATCAAAATTCCCCATTTTGCATTTCATAATGTTCTCTAACTCTTCTTTGGCCATAAGTTCCTTCTTTCTCCACAGATCTGAAAGATAAACTATACACAGGGTTTTCTTAGAAAAGATACTGGAATGGTTTGCCAGTTCCTTCTGCAGTGAATTACCTTTTGCCAGAACTCTCCACTATGACTACTCATGAGTTACACTAGCCCTTCTTCCATGACAAGGCAGTGATTACCCCTTAAATTCAATTCAATAATTGATAGTAAATTAATATTCCTGAAACAGAGCTGCCAATATCACACTTTCCTACTTAAAAGAATCTTCCATGGCTCCCTATTGCCCCTAGAATAAAATAGAAATCCCTTAGCGTGGCATTTAATCTCCCCAATTTACTATCATTGTGGTACCTGAAAGAAGGAACAATCAGGAGCCTTAACTGCTAAATTCAATAGTCCATTTGAAAGGTGATGAGGGCACCAAAAGCCTTCCCTCTAGGGTTCTCTTTTTCCCTCTCCCACTTTGGCTATACTAGTATACTGGTATACCTGTATAGTTCTTGAGACACATATTTGAGTGGGAGGAAGGGAGGAGAGGAGCCATTATCTGGCAGGGATAGGTTTTGTTATTCCCATCACTACTATCTGTAGTTACACCTCTCCTAATCCACTGGGCTGACAGCAGGCATATACTAGATATTGCCACCATCTTTTATTCCAGACCAAGATTATTTTGGCAAGATAAATCTACTAGAAAGTCTGAATAATCTGTCATTGGCCCTCTGCTGTTTAAGTCTTATCAATGAATTAGACAAAGGCATAGATAACACGCTTTTTAGTTCTTCAATTAACAAGCATTTATTTCCTCTCATTCCTATATCCTTCACCAATTGGGGAAAAAAGAACCAAAACCTTATAACAAATATGAGATGCTAAGCTGTTCACATCTACAGATGACACAAGCCTGCAAGGGATAGTTTTCTTACACACTGTATAGCAGAGACTGAATTTTAAAGTATCTTGATGGTATCATATAGCAGGGAAGAAACCCAAGTCATTCTTAGGTTGCATGAAGAAGGGAGGGGATTGTTTAGCTGTGACTCTGTATTAGTCAGAGCATATCTGGAATGCTGTGTCCAGGTCTTGGTAATCCCTTTTTAAGAAAGGCAAAGGAAAGCTCTGATGTGACCACGAAAGAGCAACTTGAATTCTGAAAGAAGAGAAGACCAAGTTGTACTAACATAATTAGAGAACTGAAGAATCCCAGAATTAGAGACCTCAAAGCCCATCTGACTCATGCCTTCTAAGAATAAGAATCTCTTCTACAGTCTGTCTGATAAATGGTCACCAACCTTTTGCTTGAAAACTTTTAATGAGAGATAACTCACTGTTTTCCAAGGTAACACATTCTACTTTTGGTTGCCACTCACTGTTAGAAAATGTTTCCTAAAAGAGTTTAGCACACAGTATTTAATAAATCCTTGTGGTTGACTGAACAAATCTAAATTCACCTGTAGCACATCATGCCAAATTCTACCATCTGGGGTCAAGCAGAACAAATCTATTGTTTTTTCAAATGAAGGGCCTTCTCTCCAAATATTCAGAGACAACTACCATGTCTTCTCTAAGTAAAAACTTCCTACTTCCTTAATGAATCTGCAGATGCAATGAACTCAAGCTCCTTCATTATGTTTCTCTCTCTCATCTCTTCATCTGTCCTGCCCTTCAGAGGACTAACTTTTGTTTTAACCTCCAAATGAGGAAAGGAAAAAATCCTTGATCTCTCCAATATTTGGTTATTTAATCATCATTTCTCTCACCTTAAAAAAAACAGGATACTTCAGATTCTAATTAGGGTAGTGGACAGTTGGACTCTGTCTTCCTAGAGACCATCTTTCTAAAGATAGCCCAAGATCACATTGATGGTTTTGGTAGGCATGATTATACTGCTGATTCATATTGAGTTTGCAATTATTTGAAACCCTGTGATCTTATATTTACTTAAAAAATTTTTTTTAAAAGCTTAACAGCTGGGTACTCAATATCCAGCATTTGGGACTTGTGGAGATTTTTATGTATATAAATATGCACACACATATAAACACACAGATACTCATGTATGCCTATATATTTTTATATAATGATAATATATAAAAATTATATTACATAAACATTTTGTTTAGCTGTTGTGTCCAATTCTTCATGCCCCCATTTGGAGTTTTCTTGGCAGATACTAGAGTGGTTTGTCATTTATTTTTTTTTATTAAAGCTTTTTATTTTCAAAATATATGCATAGATAATTTTTCAACATTAACCTTTGCAAAACTTTGTGTTCCGATTTTTCTCTTCCTTCCTCCCATCTCCTCCCCTAGATGGCAAGTAATCCAATATATGTTAAGCATGGTAAAAATAGGTTAAATCCAATATATGCAAACATATTTATACAATTATCTTGCTGCACAAGAAAAATCAAATAAAAAAGGGAAAAATAAGAAAATAAAATGCAAACAACAAAAAGAATAAAAATACTATATTGTGATTCACACTCAGTTTCCACAGTCCTTTATCTGGGTGTAGATAGCTCTCTTCATCACAAGATCAAAGGAACTGACCTGAATCATCTCATTGTTGAAGAGAGCCATATCCATCAGAATCAATCATCTTATAGTCTTGTTGCTGTGTATAATGATCTCCTGGTTCTGCTGATTTCACTCAACATCAGTTCATGCAAGTCTCTCCAGGCCTCTCTGAAATCATCCTGCTGGTCGTTTCTTACAGAATAATAATATTCCATAACATTCATATACCATAATTTATTCAGCCATTCTCCAATTGATGGGCATCCATTCAGTTTCCAGTTTCTAGCCACTACAAAAAGGGCTGCCACAAACATTCTTGCACATGTGGGGCCCTTTCCCTCCTCTAAGATCTCTTTGGGATATAAGCCCAGTAGAAACACTGCTGGATCAAAGGGTATGCACAGTTTGATAGCCCTTTGTTGCCATTTACTTTTGCTCATTTCACAGATGAGGAAACTGAGGTAAACAAGGTTAAGTTGATAAATTCAGGGTCACACTGCTAATGTCTGAAGCTGGATTTGAATTCAGGAAGAAGTTTTCTGGATTTTGGCTCCAGCACTCTATCCACTTCACTACCTAGCTGCATATATAAATAAACCCGTGTATGTATGGGTATACACACATTTATATATATACACACACATACATATATAGAGATAGAGATTCATACCTACTTAGATGTTAAGATGTTTTAAAAGGTGTTGTAATGGAGTGGGAATTTCAGTCTCCTGGGTCCCTTCCAGAATTCTGAGATCATGTTTCTCATCTGTAGTTGTTCAGTTATTGTCCCATGGGGTTTTCTTGGCAAAGATACTGGATGGTTTACCATTTTCTTCTCCAGTGAGTCCCCATTTTACAGATGAGGAACTAAGGCTAATTGGAGGTAATGACTTAAACAGAGTTGGTCACACAGTTAAAAAGTATTTGAGGTTAAATTTGAACTCAGATCTTTTTGACTCCAGGATCTGTGCTAAAAATATTTACTGCATCACTTAGCTGTCCCCAAATCTGGTGTAAAACTATTTCAAGAAATTGAGCATAATTGATCATCACACAATGTTGTTACTGCATACAACTTCTGATTTTGCTTATTTCACTCAGCTTCAAAAGAACATTGTATATGGCAACAGTAACATTGAGCAAAGATAAAAAAATGATGGATTTAGTTCCTTAGCAACCTAATGATTCAAACCAATGATGGAAAATGCTATCCATAACCAGAGGGGGAGAGGGGGAACTATGGCAACTGAACGCAGGCATGTACTATTTTCATTTTCTTTGGTGTTTTTTTCTCTTATGGTTATTCCATTTTGTTCTGATTCTTCTTTCATGGTATGACTAATGTGGAAATACATTTAATATTATTGTACGTGTATAATCTTGCCATTTTGGGGAAGCAGTGGGGACAGAGGGGAAAAAATTTGGAACTCAGAATCTTATAAAAGAATGTTAAAAACTATTTTTATGCGTAATTGAAGAAAATAAAATAATATTAAGTGGGGGGAGGGGAAAGTTGAGCATAAATTTAGTATCTCTGTCCCCACCAACAAGACTCTTCTGAAGACTTGCAAGTGGATTGGATTTAAATGAGGGAAGGCTGGGCAAGGGCACCCGTTTCATTTTCTCCTCCAGAGCCATCTGGGTCCAGTGAACATGATATAAACTGTGTCCCCCTGGATCATGGGCGGGGGGGAGGGGGGAGGGTTGGAATGGACCTGAATGGAAACCCCTCCGGGCCTTTGGGAGGGCTCCACTCTCCTGTTTATAGGAGAAACTCCCAGTTAAGATTCAGGACTTTTCCAACCCTTCCCTCTCACGACCAAGGGGGACACAGTACATCAGACAGATATAGATCGGGACTGGACTCGTCCTGGACGCAGCGGGAGACCTTGGCCTTGGTCTTTTTAAGCTCATATCTTTAACAGGTCTCCGTTTGACTGAGGACTCATCCAATCAGCGATTGAGGCTAGGTAAGTATTGAGTTAAGAATGACCTTTTTAACTTGGCCAAAACACAACACAACATAACACTATGGGAGGGAAAGACCCTTCACAGTTTTCGGCCAAAAAATAACAATCGCTATTTACATCCGCTCCGAGTCAATCAGACCCAAGCCATGACCAGGTGGGGCTGGGCCTGGGACTACTAGAGGTCAATCAATTGGAGCCGGAGTGACTGGGGTTTAGTCTGTGCACTCCGAGATATCTTTCAAGGTTTTGGCGATCAAAATTTACAGTATTATCAAACCGCCTAACTGGGAGCCGACATCCTAGATTATTGTCAGGCCTCCTCGGCAGCTATTCTGTTTACACCTGTCTACACCACAACCAGGATCACTGATTGCCGGCATATTTTTGCCTCTCTGAGGAATGGGCGCACCGCCAGAGTTTCTTTGCCAACCACACAGCCCGGATGGTTTTATCATCCGCCACGTTCTTGGCAAATGCACTTCCCCCCGGGAGAACTACGCAGGCACTCGACAATCAAAGCGCTGAGGGAGCCATTCCCGAAACAACCATTTGGTTCCTCCCTTAGGAAAATCTGGGGGAGTCTAGAAGTCAACCTCCACCCTGCCACGCCCCTCGGCTACACTTAACATGGCCGCTTCCGGAAGCGATGGAAGCTGGTCTGGCCAGTTCTTCGGCCTGAGAGTCTTTAATCACGTCCAAAAGCCGTCCAGCTCCGCCCCCATGTGCTAGCTCATTGGTCCTTCTCCGGATACGCTCAGCTTCTCGCCTTTCCATTGGTTAGGGGCGACTGAGGCGGCATCGATTAGTGAGACGCGCTTCTTCCGGACCCGAGCGGCTCCAGCATGGCGACTGACTCTCTCTCTCTTTTCACTGGCCTCGGCTTGAGCGAACATAAAGCGCGCGAGACGCTGAAGAACGAGGCGCTGAGTGCGCAGCTCCAGGCGGCGGCGGCTCAGGTAGCGAACGGAACCTGGCCCGGTGGCCTCCGGGATCTTCTACCCCAAACTGGGCGTAACGCCCCTAGCCAACCTTCACCTCTTCCCTGCTCATCATTCCTGCAGTAACCCCACTGCTCCCTCTCCGGTGATCCCGGGGTGCCTCTCTCCCCGATGCCCCCCCCCCCGCCTCCACAGCCCCTCCTTGAAATCAGGCGTCCTCCCGCAGTGGAGTCCCCCCTATAACATCCCAGGACTCCTTCCTTGGCCCCCATGACTCTGTCCTCTCCACCATGAAACACCCCCTGCACCCTTCTATCTTAACGTCATGGAAATGCACTTCCTTCACCCATAATGCGCCCCAGGATGTTGATCCCTTTAGGTAAGCGCCCTTAAATATAACCCCTCGACAGATATGCCCCCCCTGCACCCAGTAACGTCACAGTTTAAAATCTCCAGTCTCTTTTGATAATCCACTTCAATGACCTGCCCTAAGTGTTATGTCGTTTGCAGGAGGGGGATTGGTGAGTAACAAACACCCATCTTTTGAGTTCTTGGGTTCTTCCCGTATGTTGTCTACTTCCTTTGGTAGGCTCAACAGGTCCTGGGTCCCAGCATTGACAAGTCTACAGGAACACTACTATACAATGTGGCCTCTCGCCTTAAGGATCCCCGAAGGTTGTCCTTTTTGGTGGGTTATGTCACCAACAAGAAGATCCTCACGGATCTGCAGCTCAGTGGTGGGTATCCCTTCCTTCTACTGGCATCACACACTGCTCTCTCTTAGGGACCTAAAACTTAGAATAGGGCTTGGCCACTTACCCTACTTCCTGAAACTTAGTCCTCCTATTTTATTCCACACATCTGTAGTTCATCAGGCGTTTTGCCTTGCAAGCACCCCTCCAGTTCTCCCCATAGCTATTAGCCCACAGTGACTCAAATTCCTTTCCTTTTCCCCAGCCATTCAGTCCCCTATTGGGTACCTTAATCATACTTTAGCTACTCCTGTATTTCCTTTTTTTTTTTTCTTTTTGCTGAGGCAATTGGGGTTAAGTGACTTGCCCAGGGTCACACAGCTAGGAAGTGTTAAGTGTCCGAGACCAGATATGAACTCAGGTCCTCCTGACTTCAGGACTGGTGCTCTATCCACTTCACCACCTAGCTGCCCCAGTACTTTAGCTACTTCTGCCCTAATCTGCTTAATTTCTCTTTTGCCCCCCAATTTCCTTAGTCTGTGAGATCTACAAAGACACCCTATCGGTACAAGAATGTTAAAATGGCTTTTGTTCCCAACATTACTGTCTTGTGTGGGTTCTAGAGCTTCTATTCCTGTAACTCTGATTGTGTCTGCATCTTCTCACCTCCATCATACTCTGTTTTCTTGACTTTGGGACTATTCTGTCTTTTTTAGCTCAGGGACCTCCCATGGCTTTAGATCTCCTGTAGCTCAGTGGTGATTATGGGGGGGGGGGGTTCTCCTTCGTTCTCAATTCAATTAATATTCAGTGCCAACTAGGTGCAAGGCATTATGTATGCCAGCATATTTCTACCCTCAAGGAGTGTGTGCTCTAATAGAGAGGATAAGTATAAAATGAGGTGAAATACAAAGAGGCAATGGCTTCCATGAGTGTTGCTATGGAAGACAGCAAGTAATTTGATTTTCATATAGGATATATTATGAAGGTGAATATAGTAAAATATACCATCCCATCCTTCACCTTACATGTGTGTAGCTCATTGCTAAGTATTGGGCCTTTTTTTTCTCATTCCCTTTAGTTTCCAGACTCTGGTCTTTTATTTTTCTCTAAAATTACATAATAATGTAATATATTACATTAGCAGCGCTTCTTCCAGACCCGAGCCTGGAATATGTCTAATATATTATATTCAATCTCTTGTAACCAAAGTCTTGGCCATTTGAAATACTATTGGCAGCTCCATTTTCAGCTAAGGCTGAAGATGTCTGGCTAATATTTGAAACTGCTCTGTTCCTGGTGTTGCTTTGTGTCTCAGTCTCTATTTTGGGTTTAAATGTCAGGTTAGTTGAAGTTGCCTTTGTATCCAGGCTTGCTTGTACTCTATCATTAGCATGGCCCAGACTTTCTTATCTAAGTGCATGGGACTGTTTGATTGCATCCTGGCTGGTTCTTTTCTCAGCTGCCCTGGAATACCTTCGGAGCCACCCCTTGGACCCTATCAACACTACAGAATTTGAGCAGGAATGTGGTGTGGGGGTCACAGTGACCCCGGAGCAGATTGAAGAGGCTGTAAGTCCTAAAGAGAGAGATGATTTTGGGAATAGCCCCACCTGGGGACCTGGGATGCATGTTGGGGTGAAAGATTAGGGGGAGCAGTTTTGTTTGGGCGTGGTAGCATAGTCCCTGGCACAGAAGCAATCTGGATGTTTGGAATTGGCTTTGATTGTTGATTTCATCATTTTTGAGCCAGCTTGGGGTATCTTTCCATCCCTTATCCACTACCTCATCACTTTTTGAGAAAGCAATATGTTACAATATTTTGTAATTAGAAGATATGGATTTAACTCTTGAATCTTCTCTGACTCATATGTTGACTTATCTGTTAACTCCTTTGACTCATCTTCCCTAAGATCAGATAGATGGAGTAATTTAAGATTCTTTGCTTCTTTAAAATCCTGTGACCCTATTTTGTGTTGGTGTCCTCCTCTTTTGATGAGAAACTATTCTTGAGAGGCTGATGTAAATCTTCTCTTTTTCTTATCTCCCTGAAGGTTGAAGCTGTGATTGGTCGACACCGTGAACAACTCCTAAAAGAACGGTATCATTTCAGCATGGGAGTGCTAATGGGTAAGTGGGATCCTCCTGACCTGACTTTGTCAGGCCACCTGATTAATAGGAATAATGAAGCCGCTGCTAATAATCTGCACTAAGCATTGGTTTTAGCTTTGCACTTTTGAGATAGGCAGATCCTGATAGGGAAATTGAGGTGAAGCTGCAATGACATACTGAAGGTCACAGAGTGAGTTTCCAGACTTAAGTCTTCTGAGTTACAGTTTTCTCTACTGCATCTGGCTGCTAGTAAAGGCCTATAAACGTAGTAGGGCTTTAGTAAAAGTTTATTGAATTGAATTTACAATTTTTGTTTTTGTTTTTGTTCCTGTTGTCCTAGACCTTTTGGAAGGGATGGTTTAAAATAATAGCTTTTTGTTTTTCCAAATACACAAAAAATAGTTTTCAGAATTCATCCTTGCAAAACCTTGTGTTCTAAATTTTTCTCCCTCCCTCTCCCTCTTCCCCCCAGACAGTAAGTAATCCGATATAAGTTTAACATGTGCAATTCTTCTAAATGTATTTCCCATTTGCTGCATAAGAAAAAATAGATCAATAGGAGAAAAAATGAGAAAAAAACAAGCAAGCAATTATCCCTGCATTTTTTGGTTTTGACCCTGGTAACAATTCTGTAAAACACATAAGTTTCATGTGTTAGGGCTGGATTCCTATATTACTTTCTTACCAGGTTTTCCCTGGTCCTCAGCTTCCTAGTGTCTTTTCTTTCAGGTGAGGCGAGGACAGTGCTTAAGTGGGCAGATGGCAAGACCATTAAGAATGAAGTTGATATGCAGGTGCGTTTGTGTTAACATTTTAATTATGGTGGCCACTTTGGAACTTATTAATCAGTCAATTGATAAAGCCATGGCACTAAGACTTGGGTGTGGGCTGTGTGCCCATAGGCCAGTAAGTGTAGAGGTTGAAGGAACTTTAGATGTCTCCAAGCCCAACCTTATTTTTTTTACAGAAAAGGAAACAGACCCTGAATGATCAATGCCTTGTTCTAGGGATAGAAATGGGCTTAAAGCCAGGTCCTTTCCCTCTAAATCCTTTGCCCTTTTCCCAATATACTGCCTCCTCAGCTCTCTGTGGAGTTCAAATCTGCCCTTAGACATGCATTAGCCATGCAACCCTGTGTAAGTCACTTCACCCTGCTTGCCTCCTCCTCTGTCCCCCCAGAAAGAAAAAAGATGAAATTAAAGGCATGATAGAGCCCTTCTATCTCAGGAGCCCAGCAACCAAGAAGAAGGGAGGGGGAGGGGGTATGCGGCGGGCAGAGGGTAGGGGGCAGGGGAGGCAAGCACATAGCGTTGTGCTTGTCACACCTGGACCAGACCCGGCCTCAGCCTTGTTATCTTGTCTTTGATCAGGTTCTCCATCTCCTGGGCCCAAAGACAGAAGCTGATTTGGAGAAGAAGCCCAAGGTAGTGAGTGGCTCCAGCTGCTGCACTTCGCTGGGACAAGCTGAGGGCAAAGGAGGCTGGGCCAAGACCAGGACCTTTCTTCCTGGCTGCTGTGGGTTTAGGTTCAGGCTTGGGTTTGGGTTGTGCCCCAAAGGAGGCCAAGTTGGGCTGTGTTTGCTACTTTCCTTCTCTAGGCTGCAAAGATTCGACAGGAAGAAAAGGACTTGAAGGCATCGAGAAGCACAGTGTCGAATGGTAGGAATTAAGCTAATCCTGGTTTGATATCTGCCCCATGACCCCTCTGGAGGCAGTCCTCTTTTCCTCTTTTTTCTGTTCCTATTCCCTCTCTTTGTTGTGTGGTTGGTGCTGGGCCAGAGACTTCAGAACCAAACTCCTTTTCATATTATATATAGTCCCAGCAAACCCCGTCCCCCTTCCCCCAATGTGTGGCTGCCACAAGTGACTCCTTCCCCTCAAGCCCTATGATGCTTTCAGGATATGTGAGAGTTTGATTTTAGCCTCACCTTAGAGACCAATGGTTTTGATCCCCTGAGCTCAGGTAGGTCAGCACTTGTCCTATTCTTCTACCTGTGGCTTGTGAGATCACCAGGGGCCTTTACTGGTCTCAGGATTGGGAGTGGTTCTGGAGGCTAGTTTCTATGGGACTGTCCTTTAGAACTCCAGGTTGTGACTACTCTTACATCCCTCCTGGGTCTGGCTCTTGCCACAGCTCCTGCCAAAGAGCTTCCTCACCCTTGGGAGTTTGATCTGAGGGAGTTTTTCTCTTGGCCTGCCTCTCCCAGGCCCCTCCTGGATGTTGGTATGACTGGCTCTGAGGAAGGTTCCCTTCACCTTTCCCTTGGCGGTCAGGTGTATCGAGGGTTCAGAGAAGACTAGCACCTTTGGTGTGAGGGTTTGCTGGGCCCTTCTCAGGGCAGCTCCTCTGCCTTTGGTGTCCACTTGTCACCTGGTTTACAAGAACCTGTAACCTATCCTGGGGAAGGCGTCTTGGTACACCGGTTAAATCAGGTGGAGAGTAACTTGACAGGCCTCAAATGCAGATGAGAACAGCTTGTTGCAGTAGCCATGAAGGTGATGGAAGCAGGCTCTGTGGAGTGCTTTAGACATGGAAGGCCATCCCCAGTCACCTTGATTTTTGTCTTTGGACTTCACTGACTCGAAGAGAAAGTCAGGCTGACAGCTGTGCCAGTCCGCCTCACTTCAGTCTGTTTCACTCAGAAGTCTAGATATCACCCAGTGACAAGGAAATGAAATGAAAAAGAAGGACCAACAAAACCTCACCTGCTCTGTGTACTGAAGCTCCCCCTGCAGATGACAGCCCTTTTCCTCCTTAGTTCTGGGACTTGTAGTGGTCTTTTCACTTAAGTTTAATTTCTTAAGATCCAGGGAAAGCTTGGGTTTAACTTGCTGGGAGGAGGAGGAGAAGGAGGAGTTGGTTACGTTCTTTTCTAGCTGGAGTTGTCAGCCACCAGCTTCTTGGTGCTGCTTCTGAGCCTAATGGGAAGGTTTGTGCTCTGGAGGTTCCTACAATGTATTCTGGCTTCTGTAGGTGAGGAACCTGTGACATCTCTGTCTCTGATGGAACAGCTCCGGGGAGAAGCACTGAGGTTTCACAAACCAGGTGAGTTATGTGTGATCCAGTTGGAGGCCGAGGCAGAGAGCCACAGCAACCCCTATGTCTGGGAGATGAGAATGGGAACATCACATGATCCTTGACTCTTAAAGTATCTGATCACAGCACCCATCTCTCCCTATCTTCCTGGGGAGACTTCAGGACTCGACCTTGTGAAATAGTGCTTTCTGTTGTCACTCTCTTGTGGGTTTGTCAGAAGCAGCTCCGGCTAGGAGCCTCCTCCAGGCTCCCCTCTTTATCCTGCCCCTCTCACAATAAGTGGTATGGGTCCCAGCCCTAAGAAATGTGCCACCTTGTCCTGCCACCCTCTTCTAAGGAAGCTCCTCCTCCATTTGATTTTTGCAGGGGAAAACTACAAAACCCCTGGCTATGTGGTCACACCCAACACCATGCCTCTGTTGCAGCAGCACATGGAAATCACTGGGGGCCAGGTGCCTGGGCCTTCTTCATTTGGTGATGGGGAGTTGGGGGGGATGGTAGGAGGGTTGTCTTGAGAATCGAAGTCAAGAGTCCAGGCTCCTTGTGGGTAGAAATGACCCTGAGGCTGGGAAAGGAAGTACTTTGTGAGCATATAAGAACTTCAGAGAAGCCTCCCTTTCTGCTGGGGCCTTGGAGAGAAGATTGAGGGACTGCCATTGAGCTCAGGTGTCATATAGCCAAGTGACTCTAGGCCTTCTGAACCTTCTCAGGTGCGAACACGATTCCCACCGGAGCCCAATGGAATTTTGCATATTGGACATGCCAAGGCCATCAACTTCAACTTCGGCTATGCCAAGGTAGGAGGTCGACCAGCTCTAAGAGTAGAGGGCCAGGGGCAGCTAGGTTGCGCAGTGGATAGAGCACCAGCCCTGAAGTCAGGAGGACCTGAGTTCAAATCTGGCCTCAGACACTTAACATTCCCTAGCTGTGTGACCCTGGGCAAGTCATTTAACCCCAATTGCCTCAGCAAAAAGCAAAAAAAAAAAAAAAAAAAAAGTCTTTACAAGAGTAGAAGGCCAGCCCTGTATTCTCACAGGTCTCAAACTGGAGGGGGCTTCAGAGGCCATGGAATACAGCCCCCTTGTTTTTTAGGAGATGAAACTGGGCTCCCACAGAGTTTATATGACGAGCTCGTAGTCACACAAGTACTGAATAGAAAAGATAGTATTTGAACGCAAGTCCTTTGACCCCAAAGCTGGAGCTCTTTTCATTATATCATGCTCTTCCCAATGGGATAGTGGTAACTCTTTCCTATTGTTATTGTGGGGAGCATTAAGAACTGCTGTGACCCAAATTCACAGTGAAAACTTGCTAATTGTGATAGCTTTGGGGAGTAGCATAGTGAATGTGGCTGGGGGCCAGGAGACGTGGTCAGCCATGCTGACCAGGGACAGGATGATTTGCTATCTGGTGATATCTTTGGGCCCAGTTTTCTCACCTGAAAAATGTGAGTCTGAGACTAGATGATCTTTAAGGACCTTCTAACTTTAAACTTTATGCTTCAGTGAAGCTAGGAAACAGGGTGGCTGACTCTATGGTAACTCTGGCATAGCCACTTACCCTCTAACTGGAAAATAGTAGGATCTCACAGTGACCAAGTACAGGGCAGTCCCTCTATGGGTGAGGGTGTGCTCTGACCCAGCTGTTCCCTATCTGCTGATTGGGGGAGGGGCAAGTCACTCCTCAGGACCCTTTCAAACTATCAGTAGTCTTGAGGGTAGAGGGAATTGCTTGATAATTCTCTAGTGTCCAGAGGAGCATAAAGTGCCCAAAGTGAGTAGCTCCCCTCCATCCCCATTCCCCCCTGCAAACGGGCTACTCTTCTTGGGGCACAGCTAGCTTGAGCTTCCCCAGGCAATTAAAAACTTTTCTAGTGAACTGTTCTATTCCACTATCTGTGGAAGGGACTTGTTGATAGTTGTTTTCTACCATGCTTTAGTTTTTAAATCCTCTGTTATACATGTGAAATCAAACTATTTATGATATGTATGTATATAACCTGGGTAACTTGGAGTTTTTCTGGTAAGATTGTGGTTAGTACATTTAGAAACAAAGCTTTTTGCTGAAAGCCTTTGGGGAAATGAGTATTTTCCATTTTGAGAGAGATTCCTTTTTTGAATCTTAAAATACTTTTTTTTTCTATATGAGACTTTAAATCTATAAGTAAATAAAAGATAATTTTAATGGGGTGGTCATCTACTACTGGGGTCTATGAAAATGTTTGGTTTCTATAGGCCAACAATGGAGTCTGTTTTCTTCGTTATGATGACACAAATCCTGAGAAGGAGGAGGAGAAATACTTTACTGGAATCAGGGACATGGTAGAATGGCTGGGTATGAAGTCCAGGGCCAAGAATGGGCTAACAGGAGGTGGGGAGGAATGGGAGGAGGAGTTTGGGTAAGGGGGCTGACTGTCTGGGTCTCTGGCTTTGCAGGTTACAAGCCCTACAAAGTGACTCATGCCTCAGACTACTTTGACCAGCTTTATGCCTGGGCCGAGGAGCTCATCCGTAGGTAAACCAGGGGCCTCCTTGGGTGAGGGTGAAAGCTAGAGGGAGATGGGAAGTCAGCGTTTCTTCGGGAGATACCTAGGCTCCAGAGCCAGAGGAGCGCTTTTGTGGGCAGCTCAAATAGACTTCTGGCTATTGCTTACTGCCAGCAAGGAGTTGATATTCCTCCTACCCCCACAGGGGTCAGGCCTATGTCTGCCACCAGCAAGTAGAAGAGATTAAAGGCCACAATCCCCCACCTTCCCCATGGCGGGATCGGCCAATTGAAGAATCTTTGTTGCTTTTTGAGGTAAGTTGATCTTTAGGCCTATCCTTGGAGGGGTTGCCCAGGGCCAGATTGTGAGCCATAATCTATCTTTGCTCAGGGAATGAAGAAGGGCAAGTTTGCTGAGGGAGAAGCCACACTGAGGATGAAACTGGTGATGGAAGATGGAAAGATGGACCCGGTGGCCTACCGCATCAAGTACACACCTCATCATCGAACTGGTGATAAATGGTGGGTGCCTCACCCTGGGCTGAGCTGGGGCACAAACCCTTTGGGGCCGTGGGGCCAGTTAGGTGCCGTCATGGCTCACAGGCTTCCGGCCTTGGTCTCCTGTTGCAGGTGCATCTATCCCACCTATGACTATACACACTGTCTATGCGACTCCATTGAGCACATCACTCACTCTCTTTGCACCAAAGAGTTCCAGGCCAGGTGAGTGCATAGCCGAGGGAGCAGCATCTGTAGCCCTTTATTCAGGTAAACTGTGGACTCAGTCTTTCTCCTTCAAGGCAGGACTAGAGAGACAGATGTGGGTGGGGCGGAAGTGGAGAGGTGGGGTGGGGGAAAGGGTTCTTGGGAGCTCAGGCTGGGCTTAGCATTGTGGCCCAGCCTGTCTCTGTGAGGGACTGTCCTGGAGTACCTGTTGTCCTCAGGCGCTCCTCCTATTTCTGGCTCTGCAATGCACTCGATGTATACTGCCCAGTTCAGTGGGAGTATGGACGCCTCAATCTGCATTACACGGTTGTCTCCAAGCGGAAGATCATTCAGTTGGTGGAGGCTGGTGCGGTCAGGTGAGAGGCCGGTGAGAGTGAGTAGTAGAACCCACACAGTAGAACTGTGGTCCTAAAAAGGCACAAGTGGTGGTGAGGGGGGATATTCTCTGAGATGGCAGACTGTGATCCTAGACAAAACCCTTCCTCTTTCTGGGCCAATTTCCTCATTTACAAAATTATAAGTGAAGGTTGGACTCGAGGTGGTTTGGTCTCAAGGGTAGAGAACTGGTAAAACCACAGAATACTGATTGTTCAATGAATTCTACTTTCCTCTGCTTGGAGGGTTGGATCTCCTCTCTCAGGACACATAGGTAGTCTGTGCCCATCAAGCCCTATAGCTAATGGGCCAATGGCAAGGGTCCTGCATTCAAATCCTGGCTTTCCGCTTACTGTGTGAATAAGGAAAAGACTTCAGCCTTCCATAGCCACAATTTCTTCCACTGTAAACTGGAGACATTTGGACTAGAGAGCCCTTTCAGAAAGGACCTGTTTACAATCTGAAAATCTATTTTTATATGTAGTAGAAAAAGCTCTGAATTTGCAATCAGAAAACCTTGGGCAAGTTATTTCACCTATCTTGTTCTTAGCATCTGAAGATACTCCTCTTTGCCTCATTGGTTCTTGTGTGGAAAGCACTTCGTAAAAATTAAAGGCCTGTTGAAATATTTACTCAATAATTAATATCCTCACAGTTAAGGGAAGCTCCCTTATATAAGGCTACATAGTGTAAGCCAGAGTCAGCTTGATTTGGAGTCATTTATTCTTATGAGTAATAGGAAAAGCCAGAAGAGCAGAAATGGAGCTTTTGCTCCGTCATTTGTAAAATAGGGATGGCATGCCTGGGATCCTTACCTCACAGTGGGGAGGTGAAGCACCTAAAACTCTTAGAACAGTCCAGAAAAGTCAGTTCCACACCTCAAACTTTGATTCCTGTGATTTTTGAGGCTCTTTGGTGATGATTGCACACAGTTCAGCGTTGTGGGTACAGGAGCCACATCTCAGGCAGGTATTCATTCTTGTATTGCAGGGACTGGGATGATCCTCGGCTCTTCACACTCACAGCACTCCGACGTCGAGGCTTCCCTCCTGAGGCAATCAATAATTTTTGTGCCCGGGTAGGTGTAGGATTGCCCAGGAACCTACATATCTTGGGCCAAGGAGCCTTTGTGTGGCTTGAGACCCACAGTCTGGGGCTGGTTGGCTACTGACTGACTGCTTTTTGGCTTTTTTTTTCTGGCAGGTGGGTGTGACTGTTGCACAGACAACAATGGAGCCTCATTTGCTAGAAGCCTGTGTTCGAGAAGTACTGAATGATGGGGCCCCTAGGGCCATGGCTGTGCTCAAGCCACTCCGGGTCACCATTACCAACTTTCCAGGCAGCAAGGTTAAGGGCAGACAGAGGGAATCTGTCTGGGGAGTGGAGCTAGAGACAAGTACTACTGAGGTTTCCTGGAATACAGCTGTATCTAGTCTGTCTCCTTGTCCCACAATCCCTTTCTCTTCTCTGTCTGGTGGTAATTTTCATCCATGTACAGATTTTGTATTTTGATATTCCTACTATGAAGGAAGATTTTGGGTGAGAAAGCAGCATGAAGGCTGTTGGATTTGGAAGTTTTAAGCTTAAATTCCATTTCTGCTACCTGTGTCCTATATGATCTTGGGCAAATTATTTAATGTCTGGAAATGAAGGCTCTGCTTCCTTACCTATAAAACCAGTTAGTACAACCAGATAAATTGTTAATATCCCTTCCAGCCTTAAGTCATGTGTGATCCTTTATTTCCCTGTGCTTTCTTCTCTGATACAGGCAATTGATGTCATTGTACCCAACTTTCCTGCTGATGAGACCAAAGGCTTTCACCAAGTCCCCTTTTCACCCACAATCTACATCGAGCACACAGACTTTAAAGAGGTTAGGGGTGGGATAGGATTTGTTTTCTGGTCCTGGATTTCTGCTGCTTCTTCATGATTCTCCTGGACCTAAAGGGAGAATGGTGGGATGGAAAAGAAGGCTTTGGTCACTTTCTTCAAGCCTCTTAACAGGTTTGAGCTCTATGGCTGATACCATGGTTACAGGACCAACAAAATGGAACTTTACCATCTAAGTATTTTGGTAACTTCTAAGCTGTCTCCAAGCCTTCTAATAGGCCAGTTACCTTGAATGTGCCTTTCCTAGTCATCTTGTGTCTCAGCTGCTTGATCTTAACTACACTCTTGGGACTAGGTGTCTACTGAGGCAAGAATTAGGCATCTAAGAAAGCTACTAGTATTTTTTTCCTTGGTGTTGACACAATTCTCTTTGCAGGAGCCAGAAAAGGGTTACAAACGTCTTGCACCAGGCCAGCCAGTAGGCCTGAGACATGCCGGTTATGTTATTGATGTACAGAATATCATTAAGGTGAGAGACGTCCATCTCCCAAGACACAGTTTCTGGAATTGGACCTACCTTTTCTGTTGGCAATAACCTGATTTTACTCAGTTACTCCAAGTGACTCAGGAGAAATCAAGGATAGAGCCCCTCCAGAGTGAATTGCCATTCATTCTTTCATCTCTTCCTCCCCCACCCCTCCACCCCCCAACACAATATTTTATTAGTAGGATAGGGGAAATCTTGTCAACAGGTTGGCCAAAGAAGTACTTCTGATACCCCAAAAGTTCTAGTTCTGGAAACCAGACAGTAAAGAACATCCATCCTAGAAAACTCAGTGACTTGATCTCTTTTTATTTTATTTTTTCTTTTTAAATAAAGAATGCTAGTGGTCAGGTGACTGAGCTGGAAGTGATATGCAGCAATTCAGATGCTTCTGAGAAGCCCAAAGCTTTTATACATTGGGTTTCTGAGCCTTTGCAGTGTGAGGTCCGAATCTACGAGAGGCTGTAAGTCTGGGGATCAGAGACTGGGAAAAAATGTTTGATTTAGGGTTAGCCTTATAGAATTTAATTATCAATTATTGGGAAGATATCAGGGAGAACTGGGTTCTGACCAGTAAGCATGAAGCCTCACAAGATTCATATGATTGCAGATTCCAACATAAAAACCCTGAGGATCCTTCTGAAGTGCCTGGTGGATTCTTAAGTGACTTAAACCCGGTAAGTCTACACTGGGGAGTGAAGAAGTAGCCATTGGATTTTGGTGTTTTTTCCTCCCACGAAAGGGCTATGAATGGAGGCATTGGAGGCTCCTTCTACATAGTCCAGAAAGTAGTGTCTGGGGGATGAGGACTTCCCCCCTCCTCCCCTTTCTCTAAAGCTTGTAGCTCTGCACAAAGTAGTCTAATGAATATGTGTCCTACAGGACTCTCTGTGTGTGATTGAAGATGCCTTGGTGGATTGCTCAGTCAGTGGTGCAAAACCCTTCAATAAGTTCCAGTTTGAACGCCTGGGCTACTTCTCTGTGGATCCAGACAGTTTGGAAGGAAAGGTCAGCCAATACTTTTTCTTCCTCTCCTCCCTGCCCATCCTAGTCCAAGGTGCTTGGTTTTATCCAACTTCTCAATTAAAGAATAGGCACCGAGGGCCTAGCCACTCAGCAATTTTTCCCTTTTTGTCTTTCACATCATTGCAGTGCCAAGGATCAAGCAGAAATTCATTATGTTTTTAGAAGAAACATAATACCATGTGAAAATCTTCTCTTCACTATCAGCAAGGGGGAGGAACTTGGGTGTCAGTAGACATAAATTCTAGGCCCCTCTCTTGATTTATCATCTAAAACAATGTTCTTAATCACTTTAGGGTGCCTTTCTCTGACATACATTTTAATCCTTCCATACCTTAATAGACATTTTCTGTAGTAACTGACTCAAATTCACCAGCTGGTGCTCAGCACCTTGTTGCTGAGCTCCCCCAGACTGAAGACAGGTTAGTCTTCAGAGATCATGCTCTCATGAGGCCTTCCCAGTTTGGTAGGAGCTTTCAGAACTTGGTATTGAGATTGGCTAGTCCTCAAGAATGAAGTGTCACCTTCACACCATGAGGAGCTCTGTTTATGACAAGAGTATATCTCACAGGGTAGTTATTTAGCTTTTATGAAATAATGCCTGGAATAATGTTTTGGAAATGATACAGCTTCATACAAATACAAGATCATGTTAAATTTTTATAGGAACCATCAAAGGTCAAAGGTAGGCAAGGCAAGTAACATTTTCCCCGTTTTACATGTCAGTGGGCCAAGGTCCAGAGAAGTGAAGTAATTTGCCTAAACTCATAGCACCCCTTATAATCCAGATCCCTTAACATGTTGCTCAGATGTTTTTGTGGAAGTAATGTCACCGAAATGCAGTGTTCTACATCCCTTTTTATTGAATTTGTTATATTGAAGTGATTTATAATGAGTTCAGACTTGAAGCCTAGAGGGAACATTCATTTCTTGGGACTTCATGTTTGGCCAATCTAAATTTTGCCTAAAGGCTCTGGAGAAACCCTGTGTATGTGTCCTAATTCCTCTTTTCTCTCATTCTCTAGCTTGTCTTTAACAGGACAGTCACTCTGAAGGAGGACCCTGGAAAAATGTGAATGCCTTGAGTCCAGGATGATGTTTGTTATCAATCTGGAGAAAAGGAGAAGACACATCTACCTTTGCCTTATCAGGACCAGACTTGGCCATGCTAATATACAGTGCCATCTCAGGATGACCAATAAAAAGTAGCACAGTTTTTCTTGGAGTCTGTCCTAACTGAATTGGGGCAGGGGATGGTGGTGAACACTGTATTCATATATAGACTTTTTGGCCTGACAAGATGGATCTGGGAAGTCTTTTTGACTTGGAGCTAGTGGTCCCTGTATCTCTAAGCGTGGCTTTGCTTTGGCTTCCTTCTATCTAGTAATCCTTTTTCCTTTCTCTCTCTGGATTTTGAGTTAATAATGAGCCAGAGATGTGGCTTAAACCCACTTTGGCTCCTTTGGGCAGAACAAAGCACTTTCTTTTGGTCATCTTCTCTTTAATCTGCCTGTCTGCTTCTACAGGACTGATGAGCAGCTGTGGAAGAGGAGAGCAGATAAATTTTCCCCACTTTCTCAACCCTGGCCCAGGATTGTTTTTTTCTTTTCCTCCTAGCTCCCAGTGGGGATGCTAGTAAGGGACATGGCCCAAAGCCAAGAAAATGTCTTTTGATGGCCCAGTCAGGAACAGTAAATGGTCTTGGATGAGATCATAGCTACGGGATTGAATTACTCATTTAGCATTTATTAGAAATATACTGTATTGCCATACAGGGTGGTAGATGCTAGGAATACAAATACAATGAAAATAATTCCCACTCATAATTTTAATGGGTTAGTCCAACACCTTTTTGATACCTTACATAATTTCATAGCCATAACATAGTTTCCTTGAGGTCAGAGGTGCTTGTTTTGGGTTGTGCCATGTATCCTCTAAATGTTAAAGTGGAACTTGAGAGGCTAATCCATCCCCTACTTTATAAAAGAAGAAATGAGCCCAGACAAGAAACAATGTAACACCAGGAGTCAGTGGCAGCACCAGCATGCCAGTCCAGCTCCCTTTCCAGGGCATCCCGCCCAATGCCCATAAGACCAGATCATTAAGGGATGCAGTGTTCAGGACTCAGTCTAGAATAAGGGACAAAAGAGCGAAGAGCTTGGAGCTTGGACGCAGGCCCAGCTAGTTTGTCCTAAGGGATCTGCTGCCTTCGCCAATCAGAGGAAAGAAGCTCTCTAGGATCTGTGCTCCAGCAGGCAGGAGTACATGCCCTGGCTGGCATTCTGGCCTCACCCTCTCTGTCCTTCTTGGGAGCAAGCTCATGGTCTGGCTTCCTTCGGTATTTCTTCCCCCACCCCAGTCCTATAGTCGCTATTCTAAAGGCAGGGAGTGTGTCTGCAGCTTTAACATCCTCCACATTTCCCACTGTATACAAACACCAGTCACCCAGGGCCTGGTTTAAGGTGGACTGCAGGGAGCTGTGGGCTTGCTGCCCCCTGCTCCGAAGGGGCCTGCACCGCTCCCCCGGGGCTCTTTCCCTAGAGGATCGGGCCCTTCCTCTCCCGGGGAAGCTAATCATTTAACCAGGGCCGTGGTGGCGGCTCCGGAGCCTCCGGGTCCTGGAGTCACCCAGGTCCCCGGAGCCTGGAGGGGCATCAGTTCCGGGCTACCTTAAGCAGAGATGCTGGTGCAGCTGAGTAGGAGGTTGTTTCGCTGAGTATGGGAAGAGAGGGGGTAGAAAGGGCTCCAGTCTCCCGCCAGGATGGCCTGTAGTGAAACCCCTCAAGACTGGGGCCAGGGCAGTGTGGGGTCTGGGCTGGACAGCCATGACAGGTGGTGCTGGGAGCCAGGGCCCGCCAGGTGAGGGGCAGGGGTGTGGTAGGAGACCCACGACCTAAGGAATGGTGGAGGATGGGCTACAGCCCCAGGCACGGCCCCTCTCCCTTAGTCCGGTTCCCTTGCTCTTTTTTTCACAGCACGGGAGGAGAATCTCAGCCCCTCCTCTTCGGGGTCCATGCCTTCGATCCCCTATGGCTTGCTGTACCTTCGCTGTGACCTGCACTGCAGGCGCACCCCGGCTCCCTGATCTCTTTCAAGGTGCAAAACAATCCTTTTGATGCTCCAACCTCCCCTGGGGAGCCTTCCTGCTTTCGAGGCCTCCATCTCAGGCCTGATCCAGGCGCACTTCCCAACTCAAGCTTTCCTTAGGGTCATCGGCCTTCTGGACTCGAGTCCTTCCCTCCTCCTTCCTCCCCTTCAGGCTTCCCATTCCAAGGCGGCTCCCTCCCTGCAGGGCGGGTGGCTCCTAGGGTTGCCTTCGCCCACTCCCCCCACCCCGGTCCCAGAGGAAGAACGGCCTAAGTTATCTCGAGGGGGATCACTCTGAACGTCTGGTCTAGTGAATGGGTCATAGGGACACCCTTGCCGACCTCTTGAAGCCTCCAGGCCTATCAGACAAGGACCGGGGAGGGAAACTGAGGCTGAGAGCTGTTCGTAGCCCTGACCTGCAGAACCTACTACTGCTGGGAGCAGTGTTGGGGAATAGCGGAGTTGTTTATTTACAGATTAAAGGAAGAAATAAGGGTGGGAAAAAGAAATGCTCCAATTCATTTCAGCAGTCTTTAAAGTCTAAGAACGCCCGGGGGCTGCAGCAGAACGCTTTCCCTTTAAGGCGGGCCGGGAGGCCCCTGTTAGTTCTCGCGGGATTTGCCTTCTCTGATCTCGCGAGAGAGGAGCTCGGCGTCCATTGGCTGTCGGGGTTGAATGTAAGATGGCGCCCAGGGAGCTGTGAGGGGAAAATCCTGTCGGTCTCGAAGCGGCGACGGTAGAGCAGGGGCCCGAGGCGGCACGGAGGGGCCCGTGGGCGGAGCGGCGGCAGTGGCACTCGGTAAGGGCTGTGGCGCGGGTGAGAAGGGTGCCGGGGACGCCACGGCGCGAGTGAGTGAGCGAGAGGGTGCCGCCGCCGCTACCACTACACAACGGCGGAGGGAGCTAAGGGGAGCGGGCCGAATCTACTGGGCCCCGGAGGGTGCGGGGCGGCTCCGGTCAGTCGAGTACTGCACTGTAATTCCGCGGGACGCCGCTGCCCAACCCTCTCCCTTTGGGTTAGATGGAGGGGTGCTGGTGGTGAGGGCTGCGTTTGTGAACTCGGGCCTGGCCTCAGAGGTGGGGTGGGGGGGAGGGAGGAGGAGGACAGGCGGGTGCGCGCGCGCAAAGCGGGTTCTCTCCCGCCGCCGCGCGCCGCCGTGCGCCGCCGTTCTGAGTGCGCGCGGGCCTGGGCCTGGGGAAATTGGTGGGGGGTAGTAGGTGGGTGGGAAATCTGGCCTATTTCTTTGCCAAGCGTGGGGGCGCGCCCGGATGGAGGGGGCGGGGCGCCCTGCGGGCACTGGGCTGTGGCTCTCGGGGCCGACGGGGAGGGGCGCGCTTGGGGCCTGCCTTCACTGCACCTCTGAGGAGCCTGCTCCCGTCTTCCCAGTCCCCCCCCACACACTTCCTGATGGTTTGGTTGTTGTAGGGGCGAACCTTACTCGCTGTTTGGCCAAGGCAGGACCGAGCTCCGGATTGGGAGGGAGCCTCGCCCCGGTTGCGCAGGGAAAGGGGGGGGGGAGGGTAGCGGGCACGCGCGGTTTGCCCAGGAGCGGCGCCGTCCTCTTCTTCACCCCCCCCCCCCCCCAGCTCCCTCCAGTTTACCGACGTCCCCCTGGGCCCGGCCCGGCTGTGGTCACCGTGACGTTTGGATGGGGCTCGGCCCTTTCTCAGCAGGGGACGGAGTGGGGGAAGGGGGGGCCCTTGGGCAGGGTTGGCCCTTTATCCTAGATCAGGATCCAGTAACCGGAGGGCTGAGGAACCGGTGCATGAGCTCATTGGAGTACCGGGAACTACGGCTCTCTGACCCTTCAGAGGAGGGAGACCAAAGCACCGCCTGGAGACTTACTCCGTTTCTGCTGCTTATTCTGTCGTTTTTATGTCTGGATAGGATAATTTCTTTATAAAAGAATTCCTTCGATTTTTCTGTAAACACAACCCCAGCTCATTCCCACTGTACTCTGTTGCCCAGAACTGGGAAAAAAAAAATCACTGGGGGAACTACCTCTATAATTTTCATCTGTCATCTTTGGTCTAAGAGCCAGAGGTTGTTCTGGCTAGAAAGTTAAGAATGACATGACAAAACAAAAAAGATCCTTTCTTTTATCTTCCCTTCACAGAATCTGTAGAAATCTAGAGGAAAAAATTATTAAGGAGTTTTTAAAAACTCATTTTCAGAAGAACTTGCCAATTTAGGAGTTGCAGTACTACACAGGCCACATTTTGATTTATTTCCACATTCACAAATTTTGAATCCTATCTTCCTTTGTATATTGTGTTGTGCATGACCTGCAATGATCTACCTGAATTTTAGAGAAACATTTTCTAAGACAAATTGCCTCTAAATCTGTGTTTGGACTTAAGCTTTGTGGAGGAAATAAGATATAATATAAATAATTGGGGAAAAAACTCAGGAGTTTGGTAATAATGGAAAACTCGAATTTCCATCTTATCCATTTACAAGTCAATATAAAAAGAGTCTGAGAATGGAAAGAACTTATTTGCTGTTCAGAATGTTACATTAAGAGTTCAGGCAACCATCAGAACACACAAAACATCAATAAAGTTCACACCCCAGAAGTATTTGTTCCTATTAAATTTAACATTCCCTTTTTTTTTTTTTTCAAAGTTCTATATACTATACCGAATATTTTCTGGACCTATTAATTAGAACTTTCCATTAACCTTAAGGTGGTTAAGGTCTTTATATTCAGCAACAGGTTGTTATGTTTCTTTCTAAATATAAAATTATTGGGGAATGTGCCAAATTTCAGGATCAATTAGATTGAATTTAAACTATTGAATTGGCAATAACTTCCAACAGAGAACTGTCATAATTATGTGTAAATTTTACCATGATTTTGTTAGTTGATATAAAAATTATCAACCTCAGCATTAACCACATAAGGGGTACAAATTATACTTTGTTCCCATTCCAGTTTTCTAAATATAGAATAGGATTATTTCAGTACAACCTCTCTTTTCTGAATGATTTCAAATAAAAGATTAGAAGAGGCATCATGGTGAAGTGGAGTGTTGGGCTTTGAATTAGGAGATGAGTTCAAATTCCAGTTCTACATTTGACCATGGACAAATCTTTTGATTTCTTCCCTCAGCATGATAGATGCACTTCTAGCTCATAGCGTTTGGTAAAAGAGAAAACTAAAGCTTAGAAAGTTTATTCTCCCTGCTTGTCAACCTGAACACTAGGGGTACAAACGTTCAAATGACCTGCTTTACTTAAGTCTGATAATTTCACCTGCAGCATATTGGAGATTTCCCTGCTGTCTTCCTGTGCCCAAATGATGCTTTTTCTATTACTTTGGCTCTTGAGCAAGCAATGTGTGTTTAGAAAACAGTATTTATAAGTATTTTTATATGTTGTCTAGGCTTCTTGTTATTAACTTTTCCTTTCTCTAATATGTCTACATTGGAGCTTCCTTTTTCTTTTTTAAAAAATTAATTTATTTGTTTATTTTAACATATATTGCATGATGAATCAGGTTGGGAGAGAAAAATCAGAGCAAAAGGGAAAAAGCAGGGGAGTGATTTAAAAAGAAAAAGAATAAAAAAGTGAACATATCATGTGTTGATTTATATTCAGTCTCCTTAGTTCTTTTTCTGCATGCAGATGACATTTTCTGTACAAGGTCTATTGGGATTGTTTTGAATCACTGAACCACTGAAAAGAACCAAGTCTTTCATAATTGATCGTTGAACTTTCATGTTCTTGTATATAATGTATTCCTAATTCTGCTTGTTTTGCTCAGTATCAGTTTATGTAAATCTTTCCAGGCCTTTCTAAAATCAGCTTGTTCATCATTTTTTATAGAAGAATAATATTCCATACCTTCATATACCACAATTTACTCAACTATTCCCCAGTTGATAGACATCTACCCGTTTTGCAATTCTTTGCTATCACAAAAAGAACTGCTACAAAAATTTTTGCACATGTGGGTCATTTTTCTTCTTCAATGATCTCTTTGGCTTACAGACCCAGTAATGGCATTATACAGTTTGATAACCCTTTGGGCATGGTTCCAGATTGCTCTTCAGAATGGTTGGATCATTTTCACAACTCCACCAACGGAGCATTAATGTTCCAATTTTCCTACATCTCCTCCAACATTTAGCAGTATCTTTTCCTGTCATCTTAGCCAATCTGAGAGATGTGAGGTGGTATCTCAGAGTTGTTTTAACTAGCATTTCTCTAATCAATAGTAATTTAGAGAATTTTTTCATGTGACTATAGTTGACTTTAATTTTATTATCTGATAATTCTGTTCGTATCCTTTGACCATTTATCAATTGGGGAATCCTGTTTCCTTTTTCTAAGATGGAAAGATTGTATCGGGATTTGTAAGTATGAGATTAAATGACTATGTTTGCATTGTTTAAACTGGAATTACATAATTGTAAGTAGAGCTAATGGATTCTGTTAGGAAACCAAATTTTAAAATCTTCCTCAAAAATTTGTTTTTGTTTTACAAAATAAATTTAGAATATAAACATTCCTGAATCAGTGACTCACTCTGCTAACATTTGAAAATAAATGACTCAATGGATTATTTTCATCACAAACTCTGAGTGTTCATGTCTTAAAGAGAAGGGCTATGCCCCTTTTGAGCAAATACATTTAGAAAAGATAAAACAAATACATTACTGCTAAAACGAAACTGAATTTTGATGCCTTTCTCTATAAAGAAAATTTTGAGATAGTCTTAAGTTACATTATAGGTCATAAATTGAACTTCTACAATGAGCCCCAAAGTATGATTGCTGTCCTTCTGAAAAGAAGCCTTTCTAATAAAGAATTGAGGTATATGTGGGTCTCACTAGGAAACAGACTATACACGAAACCTTTTGTCCAGTCATTATGAAGTGCTCATTATGATAAGACCTGTATTTGCTCATGAGGGAATATTTAGAAATATAAAAGATCTTGTGGAGAATTACAATAGTATAATTAGAAAGGACAGATATATACACACACACACACACATACATATATATATACATATATATATACATATATATATATATATATAAAAAATGTGAAAAGGACTTCTGAAGGCTTACAAAGAACCTGAAAAACTTCAGAAAAGTATTTGTTACCCTAAAAGGAATTAGATCATAGACATCTTACAAAAATTAGCTTATTTTTTAGTTTCAGATCAATAAGTGGCCACTGGCAGATACTTAAAGTCTAATAGGTCACAGTAGCAGATGAATAAAAGAGAAAGAAGGTAAGTATGAGATGCACTGCTGAGATTATATACTCAGTCATATTTGCCTTTTTAAAAAGTTGACCATTAAGTAAATTTGCTGTTTGAAATTGGAAGCAGAGAAATAATAGTAGAAATTTCTTGGCATAGCAGTGATGGACAAGAAGTGCTGAATATGACATACATCTTCAGACATGGAAAAAATGTTTATTTTACTTATTTGTTACAATGAAAACTTCTGTTGGTGTTGGAGTAATTAGTGAATTGTAATAGATACATTTTAAAATGGAAGGGGCAAGCAAATAGCAATTTTGTTACTATCTTCTGAAATTTAATGTGCACTTTTTTTTTGCTTAGGCAATTGGGGTTAAGTGACTTGCCCAAGGTCACACAGCTAGGGAATGTTAAGTGTCTGAGACCAGATTTGAACTCAGGTCCTCCTGAATTCAGGGCTGGTGCTCTATCCACTGCGCCACCTAGCTGCCCCTAATGTGCACTTTAAAAATTATCTATTTCATAGAAAGTAAACTCCTTAAGAAAAGGGATTGTTTCATTTTTTTTTTTTCTCTTTGTATCTCCAGTGCCTAGCAGAATGCCTGACATATAATAGGTACTTAATAAATGATCTGTGTTGTTGCTTTGAAAACTATGTAACAAAAAAATATGTAACAAAGGTTCACAATTTTGTAATTTTTTTTTGTTCTTTGTCAGAGTTTCTTTCGTGAATAATTACTGTCATTAAAAAATGATAGGAAGAAATCTGCATTCATTGTATATTAGCAATAATAGTCTACATTTAGAAAGTGAATTGATTATTCTTTGGTGCAGTTAACTTTGGCAATAGTTAGATATTATAGGGAATGAAATTAACATATAATCTTAGGATCACAAAATTGATAGCCTTTGTGGAAAGAAGAAAGGGTAGTAGAGCTTGTGGAGCCTATTGTAGAATTTGTGAGCCATAGTAAATGTACCATAAATAAGTTTTATTATAAAATTACAGAATTTCAGAGTTTAAAGAGACCTTATCAGAGATCTAGGCCAACCCACACCCCTCTCAAAAGAATACCCACGGGGCAGCTAGGTGGCGCAGTGGATAGAGCATCAGCCCTGAAGTCAGGAGGACCTGAGTTCAAATCTGGTCTCAGACACTTTCTAGCTGTGTGACCCTGGGCAAGTCACTTAACCCCAATTGCCTCAGCAAAAAAGCAAAAAAAAAAAAAGAATACCTACTACAGCATGTTGATAAAGTAAGGCATTCTCTGAAGACCTCCATTGAGAGGTAGTACACCATTCTGGGGCAGCCCATTCCATTTGGGGTTAGCTTTAATTATTAAGACCATTTATTTTTCCCCAGAAATCCAGCTTTTGCCTTTATGACATTCACCAGTTGCTCTAGATACTTCCCTATGTTATTAAGCCTAGGTGATTTTAATCCCTCTTCCACAGGGCTGCTCTTCAAATATTTGAAGACAAATATGGTATCCCCCCTGAGTATTTTCCTAGTCTCTCAGTATTCTAAGTATTTCACTCAGTTCTCATATAACATGTTTTCAAGACCCTTTTACATTCTGGTTTTCCTCCTTTGAATATTTCCTAAATGATAGTGCTAAATACTAAATCCATTATCAGGACAAAGTTCAGTGTCACTAGCATTTGATTTTTCTTTCTTTTACACCTGTAAAGTTGTTGATTTAAGCACAGGTGTAAGACTTTACATTTATCCTCGTAGTTTATTTCATTAGATTCAATCCAATTGTTCTAGCCAATTTTTTTTGGGGGGGGGTGGTGGGGTGGGTTAATCCTAATTCATGTGTTAGATATCCAATTCATATTTGAGTCATCTGGAGATTTGATCATTATACCATATACATTCAATTACATATTGTCTGTGACTGCTTTCCTGGTGCAATGGCAGAGTTAACTAGTAGACAGAGACTACATGTGGTATTCCCATCCCTTCAAATTGCTGCTTGGTACACTAAAAATTGCAGTGACTGCACTTAAGACAACAGTGTTTCTGTTGCCAAGCATATCCCTATACTGTATCATTTTATTAATTACTACTAATATATACCCATAACAATGGAAGAAGAAAAAAATTATATTTATCTGTGTATGTATATACACTTTTTTTTTTTTTTAAGTTTAGGACAAAATGTTAAAAAACTTTTTGAGGGAAACTGTTCTCATCCACTATTGAACACTGAAAGGCTTTTAGCTTTTGCTGCAATTTATAAGCAAAACTTACATTGTGGTAAAAATCAATTTGAGGACAAGTAAGGTTGCTTAAATCCCAAGTTATGTCAAGCTCTATACGCTTTCTAGATTATCAGAAATTAAAAGAAGAAATGAGGTCTCCATTCTAAATAGATTTGAAGTAGATATTTAAAAAAAAAAAAACTACAGTTCTAGCAGTATTTTTTGGATTTAAATACAAATGCCAAAGGAAAGGCAATGTTCCAAAATTGATTTAACTGTGCAATTGAGGAACTTTTTCATATAATTTCATTTGGAAGTAATCTGTAATATAATGACATGCTAATACTAAAACATTAAGAAATGAATCTGTGTTTCCTTTCGCTGATTTTTTTTTTTGTAGATACTATTTTTCTTGCATGGCAATGATAAGTGTGGAAATATATATACATAATGTTCAATTTGTCAAGTATTTTAACATAATTAACATGTAGTTGATTTCCTGCCATCTAGGGGAGGGGTGGGGAGTAGGGGGGAAAAATTTATAACAGAAAACTTTGTAAGAGTTAATGTTGAAGAATGACCCATACATAAGTTTTGCAAATAAAAAGTTTTAATAAAAATAATCTAATAGAATTCTGTAAATGTTTCCTAAGTGATAAATATGCTCAATTAAAACCAATTTTTCATGGGTTAATATCAGTATTGTACAGTACCTATGTGAAAAAACATTTTCAAAGCTGAAATAAGTAACATCTCCTTATAGATCAGCATTAAGAGATTGCAATTAATTTAGGTAATAGAGAATACTAACTTTATTTTTCCCCACTTAATATTCTATTTTTCCAATTACGTGTAAAGATAGTTTTCAGCATTCATTTTTGTAAGATTTTGGATCCAAATTTTTCTCCTATCCCCCATCCCTAAGACTGCAAGTCATCTGATATAGGTTATACATGTGCAGTCATGTTATATATATTTCTGTAGTCATATTGTGAGAGAAGAATCAAAATAAAAGGGAAAATCCATGAAGGGGTGGGGGAATGAAATTAGTACTTTGATCTGCCTTCAGACTCCATACTTTTATCTCTGAATGCAGATAGCATTTTCCATCATCATTCTTTTAGAATTATCTTAGTTCATTACATTGCTGAGAAGAGCTAAGTCTGTCATAGTTGATCACTCTATATTATTGCTGTTAATGTGAACAGTGTTCTCCTGGTTCTGTCTACTTCACTTAGCATCAGTTTATATATCTTTCCAGGTTTTTCTGAAATCTCATCATTTTTTTTTCTTTTACAGTATGTATACTTTGTTTTTTTTAAGTAGAATATTATTATTTTATCCCAATTACATTGCCAAGAAAAGTTTTACCATTCATTTTTACAAAATTTTTTTTCAAATTTTTCTCTCCTTTTCCTCTTCCAAAGATACAGTTCATACATGTGCTGTGCTATCATGTAAAACATTTCTATATTAGTCACAATTTTGAAAGAAGAATCAGATCAAGAAGAGGGGGAAAAAAACTAGAAGAAAGTTTAAAGCAAAATTTAAAAATATGTTTTGAACTGCATTCAATCCATTGGTTCTTTATCTGATCATGAATAGAATTTTACTTCTTGAATCCTTTCTATTTGTCTTCCATCATTGTATTGCTGAAAAGAGCTGAGTCTTATCATAGTTGATTATCACATAATGTTGCAGAGACCAGATACAGTGTTTTCCTGCTTCTGCTCGTTTCATTTTTGTATCAGTCCTTACAAGTCTTTGCAGGTTTTTTTGAAATTTGCCTGTTCCTCATTTCTTATTGTATAATCGTATTCCTTTACAATTCCTATACCACAGCTTGTTCAGTCATTCTCCAGTTTTGATGGGCATCCTCAATTTTCAATTCTTTGCTACCACAAAGAGTTGCTATAAATATTTTTATACAACTGTCCTTTCCCCATTTTTATGGTCTTTGGGAGACAGGCCTAGTATAGTGGCATTGTTGAATCAAAGGGTAAACACAATTTTAAACCCCTTGGGCAGAGTTCTAAGTTGTTCTCCAGAAAGGTTGGATCAGTTCAAAACTCCACTAATCACGCATTAGTGTTCCTTTTAGGAATACTAACTTTAAACCTATTAAACCAATAATAAAAATGCCCCATTGCAAAAAACCCCAGAAAAGTTCCATTCTCATTATTAGACTTGTCTTAACAAAAAAAAAAAAAAAAAGGTACTTGCCTATTATTTTAAATAGTATCAATAAAGAAATTTGTGGAAATTTGTTTCCTGTTATTATTTATTTACATAACAATAGCTTTGCGTTTTCCTCTTGGCCTATAATGCCTAAAATACTTAATATCTGAGTCTTGACAGGAAATGTTTGCTAACCTCTTATCTGTGCCTTTAAATCACTGTCCAAAAAAATGTTAAGGAAAGGGGGAACAGCCAAGATAGTAGAATAGAAGGAAGTAGTATAGTTGAACTCTCCCACAGTTATTTGTCCCAAACCTAGAAAATTCATCAGACCAAGTCCTGAACAGGAAATTAGGGGGGAAGAAATAAGGAATTATTAATTTTTAATTTTTTTAAAATTTTATTTGATGTGTATGTAATCTATGTATGTGTATATATACACACACACATTTTTTCAAAAAATTATTTTCCCCAGTTAACATGTAAAAACAAATTTTTTTTTGGTTATACATGTACAGTTGTGTGTGTGTGTACATTTCTTTATGAATCATGTTGAGAGAGAAAAATCAGAACAAAAGAGAAAAATAGGAAAAGTGAACATTTCATGTGGTAATTTACATTCAGTCCATATAGTTCTCCCTCTGGATGTATGTGGTGTTTTCTATCTCAAAAGTTTATGGGGATTGTCTTTGATCACTGAGTTTGTCATAGTTGGATCACCAAGTTGGTTCATCCCCAGTTTTGTTGTTACTATGTACTATATATTCTTGCTTCTGCCTCTTTGTCTCAGCATGAGTTTATGTACATATTTCCAGGCCTTTCTAAAATGATCCTGTTCATCATTTTTTATAGAAAAATAATATTCCATTACCTTCAAATACCATAATTTATTCAGCTGTTTTCCCATTTAATGGGCATCTACTCATTTTCCAATTCTTTCCCACCACTAAAAGAGCTGCTATAAACATTTTTACTCATGTGGGACCCTCTTAAGATTTTTTGGGATACAGATTTAGGAGTGGCACTGCTATATTAAAGGATATGTACTGTTTTAGAGCTCTTTGGGCATAGTTCTAAATTGTTCTCTGGGATCGTTGGAAAGAATTTTCCATCTCAGGTCAGCATAGGGAGAAAGACAGATCTCTGGACATTTGGGACATAAGACTTAATGAGGATCTACCTGTATGTTTTATGCCACAGAAAGTTTTTTTGATTTGACACACAAGGGTTTGACTTTATACCTAGTAGCAACTCTGTCACTCATTACCCAATTTGGACTAAGGAGGTTGGGGGGATTGACATTCTTTTGAAGATGGTAGTCCAGGGCAAGGATCATCTCAGGCCACAAGCTGTGTTCTGAAAGAAGAGAAAGTATAGAAGCAAGTTTAATGAGGTAGTCCTGATCACAGGAGTGAAGTCTCCACTTCAGATTCCAGCCTAGACCGAGCTCTACAGCTGAATAACGAGGGACTGAACTCAAAACCAAAAGAAAGCCTGCAGTTCATTTATTGTGAACTAGCAGAAATTTTGTAGCTGGGTGATGTTGGTTGAGTCCAGAGCTGTTTTCTAAAACTCTAAAAAGGTTCATGTCCAGAACCATGTTAGGAATTTGCATTGCCTAGATTGGGGTTAGGAAAAGCAAATATCAGACTTTGCCATATGTCAGACTTCTTTGGGTACACTGAAAGTTTGTAGATCTTCAGCTTAACTTGCATCTAAGATCCTGGATTAACATAACATTTAATACCCTGTGAAAACTGCAGCAGGATTCTAGAGGATACAGAACAGAACCAAAAACAGCCCTAAACATTTTCTTCCAGAAATGCCTCGACCTAACAAAAAGTGAGGCTAGAAGAATGAGTAAAGAAACAAAACCCTACTATAAAGAACAGTTATAGTGATAGAGATGCTCAAGACACACAAAAGTAGAAAAGAATGGTTAAAACATTTACAAGCAAAGCCTTAAATCAAAACATAGCTAGGGCACAGATTTCAAATAGAATTCCTAGATGGGAAGAAGTTTGTTGTACTTGTTTAAAGGGAAGAAAGAATTCATTAGTGAAATGAATTGGAAAGAAATGAGAGCTGTGGGGGAAAAAAAAGAATTGAGAGAACTGATAGTTTTGTACAAAACTTAACTGAAGCCACAGACCCCTTGAAAACTAGAATCGACTAAAAAGAAGATAATTGACTCTGTGAGACAACAAAAAACACAACAACAAAAGAACATGAAATATATATTTTTATTTCTATTATTTTCTTTAAAAAAAAAAACAAACAACTTTCCTGCCATACTGATTAAGGAGAAATAATTTAAGAATCATTAGACTTACATGAGTATTAACAGTCATTTTAGTTGTGTCTAATTCTTTGTGAACCCCATTTGAGGTTTTCTTGACAAAGATATTGGAGTGGTTTGCCATTTCTATATGAAAACCCTGACTAAAAAAGAGCTTCAAGAAAACATAGGAGAAAACTGCACAAATCTCTTAGAAGTGTAAATAGAAACAACCCACCTGTCACCAGGAAAAAAAAATTTTGAGATAACAATTTCCAGGAACAGCACAAATAAAATTAAGAACTTTCAGGCCTACAAGCAAACTGAAAGAAAGAATTCAGGTACTGATGAGCTACACATAAAATTTCACAGCTACCACCTTAAAAGGATCAGAGATCTTGGAATATAATATTTTGGAAGGCTAAAGATAGGCTTATAACCAAAAATATCTTAACCAGCAAAACAGTATGGTTCTAAAAAGGATTTTTAAAAAATTGTATCTTTAATACCACAGGGTTTTCAAGCATGAAACAACCAGTGCTGCATAGAAACTTGGAAATAAAAACTACAGTTCTGTGGAACATAAAAAGGAAAATGAGTGAGCAACCATAAGGGACTAAACAAAGATGAATTCTTTATGTTCTGTTAAGAGAAGATGATATACTAATCAGGAACCATATAAGAAATCTAATAAAAAGCTTTAGGTAAGGGACAGGGAGAGCCAGAGAATGAGAATTTTGATTATCTAGAAAGTAAGATGGAAAGAATATACAGACACAAGACAAATGGGAAAAATTCTTTCATCTAATTTGAGTGTGCAAATGGAAGATTATACAAACAAGGAGATGAGAGTAGATAATGCTTACTGTCATTCAAATTGGGGCTAAGAAGGAAGAATATCTTTTTGGGATGCAGACCCAGTAGAAACACTGCTGCATTAAAGGTATGCAGTTTGATAACCTTTTGGGCATAGTTTCAAATTGTTCTCTAGAATGGCTGGTTCAGTTCACAACTACCAACAATGTATTAGTGTCCCAGTTTTCTCACATCCCCTCCAACATTTATCTTTATTTTTTCCTCTCATTTTAACAATCTAAAAAGTGTGAAATGGTACCCTCAGAATTGTCTTAATTTGCAGTTCTCTAATCAGAAGTGATTTAGAGAGCACTTTTTTTTTTATTAGATGGTTTTAATTTCTTCATCTGAAAATTGCCTGTTCATATTCTTTGACCATTTATCAGTTGGGGAATGTCTTATATTCTTATAAATTTGAATCAGTTCTCTATTTTAGAAATGAAGTCTTTATCAGAAACACTGTAAAAAAAAATTTGCCCCATTTTTCTGCTTCCCTTCTAATCTTGGCTGCATTGGTTTTGTTTGTATAAAACCTTTTTAATCAAAATTATCCATTTTGCATTTCATAATGTTCTCTAGTTCTTTGGCCATAAATTCCTTCTCCAGATATCAGAGAGGTAGACTATTCCTTGTTCTCCTAATTTGCTTGTATTATCACCCTTTATGTCTAAATCATGAACTCATTACTTTATCTTGGTATAGGATGTTAGATGTTGGTCAGTTCCTAGCAATTTCTGTGAAGTAGTGAGTTCTTATCTGAGAACCTGGAGTCTTTGAGTTTATCAAACATTAGATTACTATAGTCATTAAATATTGTGTCTTGTGAACCTAACCTATTCCACTGATCCATTTGAGGAGGCAGTTTTAGAAAGAAAAAATATCCAAACTGTCAATAGCTGGATAAAAAATATGCTTCAAATCACAAATAGAGAAATGCAAATAAAAATAACTCTGAAATTCTGCCTCCTTCCTCTCAGATTGAATACATTAATGCAATATTATTAAAAATGTGAATGGGTCCTGAAAAGCAGTTTGGAGTAATACCTTAAAAGTTAGTGAACTGTCCATATCCTTTCACATTGTTATACCTTCACAAATCAAGGCAGGGGATAGATACCCTTATATGCAAAAATGTTTATACCAGCTGTTTTTATAGTAGCAAAGAACTGTAAACTAAGGGAGGATATTTATCAAGTGGGAAATGGCTGAACATTTGATTGTAATGGAACTTCATTGGGCAGTAAGAAATGACAAAAGGCATGAGTTCAGAAAAGTCTGGCTGATACAAAGTAAAGTGAACAGAACCACAGAAGCACTGTACAATAACAATAAAAATTCTAAAAATAATGACACTACACAACATTAAAGACTAACAACTTTGACATTCAGTGACTGAATACTGATGAAGCATGCTACCTCTCTCCTGTTAGAGGTGAAGGATTTACATCAAATTAAGATACATCTTTTTTTTTTTTTTTACAGTCAATGATGCTATTTATTTTGTATGGTTATGATTTTTTCCTTTATTGTTTTTCTCCAGTGAGGAACTGGTGAGAAAGGAAAGCAAATAAATTTTTAATTAATAATAATAATTATTATTATTGTTAGAAAAATGTTAAAACAGTCCAGGACTAAGCATAAGCCTATGTAATGCTTTTCTAGAAACTGTCTTCCAAGTTAAGATAAAATACTTAATGACTACTTTTTTGAATATAATCATTCGAGTGATTTAAAATCTGTCTAATTGTATTAGTATCTAGCCTATATCTCTAAATCTAGGTAAACTATATTAGCAACATTGTTAATATAAACCACTACAAGTTTAGTAACACTGTGGATAAAAAAAGATTAACCAATCTGTCATGATATGTTCTTGATGCAATTATACTTTTTTTTTTTTTTTTTTTTTTTTTGCGGTCTCCACTTCCTTTTGTTTAGAGACAATTTTCTTAGTAACCTCTAGAATTTTGCCAGGAATCACAACTTTCTTGATTTCTAGTTTTTAGATTGTTCCTTAACTTTTTAATTGAGGAGACATATGCCTTTTTCTTGGTTTGTGGTGGCACTTCTGTTTTCCCCAGTCTTTATAATATCATGTACAGTGATGCTATAATTATATCTGCCAGTCATTCTGATATTTAAGGCTGTAATTTATCTGGATAAGGGAGGGACTCTATGATGCAATATGCTGAAATTCTTCAAGTGTAGTTCTGGCTACCTAGTTAAAATTTTCAGCAACCTGGTTGCTTTTTCTTTTTTGCAAAGAAAAGCAGTATAGCTTTTACTAGCAACATTCTTGGAAGTGATTATCATTTGTTCTCAGTTTACTCTTGGGCAAACCAGTTTTAATATGAAGTATTATTGTACTTCACCAATACAGTGCAAGAAAAGTATACTTGGAATTAAGTTGTATGTATTGTTTATTGGTGTTGAGGACCTTTAGAAATATGTTCCATACTTGAACCCTGTGTAGTTATTGTGGGTATGCTTAGCCTGAAGAAAAGATGTGAAGAATACCTGTTCTCTTTACACAGGTGAGTGCCAACACTACTTATGTTGTTGAACTTATTTGATGTTTTGGTTAGTTTTGCTGAATTTTTAAAATAGCTTTTTATTTTTCCAAATGCATGCAAAGACGGTTTTCAACATTCACCTTTGCAAAACCTTGTTTTTCAAATATTTCTCCCTACCCCTATTCCTTCCCATAGATAGCAAGCAATCCAACATAGGATAAATATGGGCAGTTCTTCTAAACATATTTCTATATTCATGCTGCACAAGAAAAATCACACCAAAACGTGAAAGGAAAAAAAAAAAACTATGAGAAAACAAACAACAAAATGTGAAAATGCTGTGCTTTGATCCACATTCATTCTCCATAGTTCTTTCTCTGGATGCAGATGGTTCTTTCCATTACAAATCTTTTTTAATTGCCTTGAATCACCTCATTGTTGAGAAGAGCCAAGCCCATCACAGTTGATCATCACATATTCTTGTTATTGCTGTATACAATGTTCCCTTGGTTCTGCTCATTTCATTTAGCATCAGTTCATGCAAATCTTTCCAAGCTTTTCTGAAATCAGCTTGCTCATTCCTTATAGAACAATAATATTCCATTATCTTCATATACCATAACTTATTCAACTGTTCCCCAATTGATAGGTATCTACTCATTTTCCAATTGTCACCACAAAAAGAGGTGCTACAAATATTTTTGCACGTGTGGGTCCTTTTCCCTCTTATGATATCTTTGGGGTACAGACTCAGTAGTGGCATTGTTAGATCAGAGAGTACACACAGTTTGAAGCCCTTTGGACACAGTTCCAAATTGTTCCCCAAAATGGTTGAATCACCACATCCCTTCCAGCATTTATCATTATCTTTTCCTGTCATCTTAGCCAGAGAGGTATGCAGTGGTACCTCGTAGTTGTTTTCATTAGCATTTCTCTATCAATAGTGATATAGAGCATTTTTTCCTATGATTCTGGATGGTTTTAATTTCTTTATCTGAAAATTGTCCTTATTCTTTGACTATCAATTGGGGAATAACTTGTATTCTTACACATTTGATTCAGCTTTTTGTTTTTTAGAAATGAGGTCTACTAGAAACAATAGTTGTAAAAAAAAAATTTCCCTAGTTTTCAGCTTTCCTTCTCATCTTGACTATGTTCCAGTGAGCTAAACACTGATGTAAAAAGAGAGAGTAAGCAATTAAACAAATCCAAGCAATACATTAAAAAAAAAATCTGAGATTATATGTTGTATTCTACACTTAGGAACCATTAGTTCTTGGAAGGAAGCTGGAAAAGATGTTTTTTTTAATATATCTTCAAATTTTATATTTGCCCTTTTTGGGGACTAGATTGGTTACTGTAGTTTATTGCAGCATTCAGTATTGATTGTTTTGTGGTTATTTCCATTTACTTGTCTATATTGTTCAATTTAGTCTTATTAGACACATTCCACTTTGAATCAGTTTATATGTATGTTTTCCCATACTTCTTTGAATTCTTCACATATATCATTTCTTATAATTACTTTATACTTAAGTACTATGATTAGTTATCTCTCAATTTGATAGGCATCTCTAGTTCTCTGCTATTATAAGAAAGTATTGCCTATTAATATTTTGGCATATATGGGGCCTTTCTTTTTGTCATTGATCTCTTTGGGGTTTATACTTAATGGGATCTCTGTATTAAAGTATATGGACATTTCCTAGTTAAAATTTCAAGTTGTTTGTCTTCAGATCTGATTGAATTTATAAATTATATCTTCTCAATATATGCCTTATAGTCCTCTTATTAGTTCTTCTCACAAATTTTAGAGGTTATTATGATCTAATTTTCCAATTTAAAAAACTAATTAATTAGGCTTAAGTGTCTGTATTCCTGGCACTGTTTAAAGACAGCCCCACCTCTCCAGAAGCTCAGTCTAGTGGATGAGACTACATTCCAAATAATTGTATACAAACAAGCTAAATAGAGGATAAACTGGAAATAAATAACTGGGGGAAGGCACCAGTATTAAGAGGAATCAGGAAAGATTTCCTGTAGAAGGTGAAATTTTAGCTTGGACTTGAAAAAAGAAGGGAAGCTATGAAGTAAAATGATGAGATGAAAGAATATTCCAGATATGGGGGACAGCCAGTGAAAAGGTCTGAAATTGGAAGATGAATGTCTTGCTTAAGGTACAGCAAGTAGGCAGTGGTTTGAAAAGTATATAATGGGCTGAGAAAGAAGAGGTGAATAGTTGTGTTTTTTTCCCTGTGGTAATTAGGTTCAAGTGACTTGCCTAGGGTCACACAGCCAGGAAGTGTTGTGTCTGAGGTCGGATTTGAACTCAGGTCCTCCTGACTTCAGGACTGGTGCTCTACTCACTACACCACCTAGATTATGAATAGTTGTAGCTGGATATCTAGCAGGTGATAGGTACCTAGGCAGTATTTTGGCCACCTGGTACTAAAAATAAAAATGATTATTATATATGGTTGATTAGACCATTTTGCTTTTTTCTTTTTATTCCTGGAATCTGGCATATGAAAGGAATTTAGGAAATTTATTGCTCAGTTGATTGACCTGATAATCTGCATATAAACCATAGCTAGCTGTTAATCTTTCTTGCTTTCAAATTATATTGGAAGAAAAGGTAATTGTGCTCTTCCTTTCCCTTTCCCTGTGAAACGGGGATTCGTTTTCATTCTAATTACATATGTCTTAGCTTGGGTTTTGAAAGTCCAACCAGAGTTTTGGATGTTTTGCTCTCTCTGAATCTTCTCTGAAATTAGAACTTGTTGGCCAACAACAGAAATACATGATGGGTGGAAGTGAAGGTGATGAAAGTAGTATATGACATAAGAACACTTGAAAATTGGTGGTGGGGGAGAGCATGTTATGAAAGTCTGAACATTTTTATGATTTTATATTTGATCCTGAAGGTGATAGGGAATCGGGGGAGTTTATTGAATGGGAGCAGTGACACCATTTAATCTACACTTTACAAATAGTTTTAAATTCTCATCAGTGGAGATTTTAAAGAAGTGAGCAGGAGGAAAGAAAGTGGAGTCACCTGTGGTAGGAAGCTTTCTCAGGGAGTTTAATCATAAACAACTAGTAGAGAAAAGAGGAAGATAGTTGTGAGGGGATAGATGATATAAGTGAAGTTTTTGTGAGGATGGAAGAGACATGAGGCATGTTTGTAGGCAATAGGGAAGCAGCCAGTAGATTGGAAGAAATATAAGTGAGAGAGTAGCTATTCTGACTCTAATTGTACTAGAAATCTTGTGTTACACAGGGGAGGCAGAGAGGGAGTAGTATGACTATTTAAAGTTAAAAGCAGGGACCAAGGAACCTGTTTCCACTATCTGTCCATTATCAATTTCACACAGCAAGTAGATGGATTTAATTTCCCACAAACTGCACCTTCTTCAGTCAACAAGTAGTCTTAATACCAATCTATGCTGAATACTGCTTCTCTAGTCTTGAGTGGCCTGGTCTGCTAACAAATCCAGTGCCTTTGTTAGTAATTATTATGTATTATGGTTAGTAATTATTAGGGCTTGGTGTCTAATAAGCCTATTCAGCATACATATTGGGATTCTATACTCCTACCTCCCAACTGGAGCCATCTATCATCTCCATCCATTTTTGTCCCCAGTAATTAGAGGAGGTAATCCTTCCTATCACAAAGATCAGCAACAATAGAAATGCTAAAAGAAACAGACAGACATATATCTAGCAACAGATAGATGACTAAGGCAAATACTCATTATTTAGGATATAATGACCACATTTTCACATAGGAAATGGCAAGATCTTATAGACTTGAACTGTGTTCATAGCTTCTACTGATGACTTGCCATGATTATAGGAATTTGCTATAAGAGGAAAAAACAGGAACATGGTTATAATAAAAAATTGATCCTTCAGGATTCAGCCTAAGAGCACATGACAGGATAAAGCATCCTTAGCTCAGTTTGACTTTCAGTTAATTTTTTGCAATAACAATTCCACCTTATAGCTAGACTCAGGAATAATCAAATGGGTTCTTACTCAAAGGAACACCATTGATAAACTGAGCCAGAAGGATCCCACTTTTAGGGGGGCCATGGTTGTCCTCTCAACTCTTGCCCAGATACGAATTCCCATCTGTAACAATTCAAGATCACATTCCTCTGAATAGTTTGTGGCATATTCTTTTCAGATACTAGATTACTGGCTTGATGATTCATCAATCATACCTGAATTCAAAACTCTAAATAATATCAGCTACAGTCCCAAAAGACTTTACCTCAAATAGCAAGTTTTATTAATCAAAGGTTCAGCTGAAATTAGCTCTTAAGGATCACATGAGTATAATCTTACATTGATAACAGTAAAAGATTCAACCTAGAAAGTTCACAGCATATCTTCATATCTAAGTGATGGGTTTTAAATTCAACATTTTAGAAATAATTTTATTTCAGATACTCAGTAGCCAATCTGTAACAAAATATGTTCAGGTATTTACCATGTTCAAAGGGACAAAGACATACCACTGTTCTCAGAATCTCCCTCAACAATGGAAACAACTTTAAAATGACTCAAAACAACCAATTAAAACCCTATCAGAATTAACAGTAATGTCTTTATCCTAAAAAAATGTTAATTTATCTTCTAAACAAGAAGTACCTAACTCAATGGACCAACTATTTCTGCAGACCCAAATTAGCTAGTTCTAGGTCCATAGGAATGTCGGGTTTTTTTTCCCTTTTTGATGTGGTAGTTAAAAACTTTCCTTATCTCAAAACTAGCCCTTCCCCTCTCTAGCTAAAGCTATTTGCACAAGTCCAATTATGTACAAAAGAATCACTTTCTACATTTACTAGCAATTCTGTTCATCTAAACCTATGTGAACCCACATGTGCAAAAATGTTTGTGGCAGCCCTTTTTGTAGTGGCTAGAAACTGGAAACTGAATGGATGCCCATCAATTGGAGAGTGGCTGAATAAATTATGGCATATGAATGTCATGGAATATTATTGTTCTGTAAGAAACAACCAGCAGAATGATTTCAGAGAGGCCTGGAGAGATTTGCATGAACTGATGCTAAGTGAAATGAGCAGAACCAGGAAATCATTATACATGGCAACAAGACTATTTGATGATCAGTTCTGATAGACATGGTACTCTTCAACAATGAGATGTTTTAAACCAGTTCCAATTGTTCAATGATGAAGAAAGCCATATACACCCAGAGAGAGGGATCTTAATGTGGACCACAACATAACATTTTCATGCTCTCTATTGATGTTTGCTTGCATTATGTTTCCCTTCTCAGATTTTTTTTCTTCTTGTAGATCCAATTTTTCTTGTACAGCAAGATAACTGTATAAATTTGTATACATATATTCAATTTGTCAAATATTTTAACATAATTAACATGCATTAGACTTCCTGCCATCTAGGGAAGGGGGTGGGATGTAGGAGGGAAAAATTTGTAACAGAAATCTTTGCAAGGGTCAATGTTGAAAAATTACTCATAAATATGTTTTGCAAATAAAAAGCTTTAATAAAAATTTAAAAAAATAAACATGTGAAATAGATCCCACACATTAACTAGTGACTTTACATATGTATACTATATGTTCTTCTAAGAAAACTATGTGGTTTAGAAATGTGTGGATGTTTGTTCCAAAGAAATTAAACAGCAGAAGAGTAAGACTTAATAGCAAGATTAAAGTTTGGGTACATATATAGTATCTGCATGATTAATATTATTAATTTTCTTGAATAGATATATCCTTATTCAGTCAGTTTATTTCATCTTTAAATTCATGTTGTAGTTTTTGATACTTTCTTCTTCAACCCTATAAGTAATATCATTTCTTAGGTTTTATCAGCAACATCTCCCTTGTCTTTCTGCTGCCTCCTTTGGAATCAACATTAGATTTTCTTGTATCTGGCTAGCAACAATCAGACTTGGGTTTTTTTGTTTTTTTGTTTTGCTTTTTTGCTGAGGCAATTGAGGTTAAGTGACTTGCCCAGGGTCACACAGGTAGGGAATGTTAAATGTCTGAGACCAGATTTGAGCTCAGGTCCTCCTGACTTCACGGCTGGTGCTCTATCCACTGCGCCACCTAGCTACCCCAATCAGACTGCTTTTGAGTATGAGTATTGACAGTTCTGTGGTTCATTGGTTTCTCCTTTAGAATGCTTTTTTTTTAAAAGCCATTTAAAAAATATAACGGATTTGTAGATTATTTAGATGCTTTGCTTCATCCTTGTCTCGTCATTGTCATTAACATATTTATATTATCAGCTGCCTATCATCACTAGTGTCCCATAAGCATCTCAAATTCATTCTGCCTGAAAGAAAACTCAGTATCTTTTCCCCAAAATCTTCCTTTCTTTCCATCTTTGTTACTGGCAAAAACATTACCATCCTATCATAGCCAGACTTGGAATCTTGGGGATGGGGGGTGTTTGGTGTGTATGTTAGTTTTCAGCATTTACATATGCAGTTTCAATATTAAGCCTTGCAAAACTTTGTGTTCCAAATTTCCCTCACTTCTCACATTCCCCTCCCCAAAATGGCAAGTTTTCCAATATATCATCATTCATTTTCATAAGATTTTGAATTATACATTTTTCTCCCTCCCCCCCACAAGCAATCTGATGTAGCTTATACAGGTACAATCATATTAAACATATTTCCACATTAGTCATGTGCAAGAAGAATCAGAAGGGAAAAGCCAGGAGAAAGAAAGAAAAAAAAAAACAAATAAAATAGTGAAAATAGTGTGCTTTTAATCTGCATTCATAGATTTCATAGTTCCTTTGGATGGGATAGCATTTTCCATCATGACTTTTTTGGAATTGTCTGAGAGGATTGTAGTGCTGAGAAGAGCAAAATCTATAATAGCTAATCATTGCACAAGATTGCCGTTACTGTGTACAGTGTTCTCCTGGTTTTGCTTGTTTCACTCAACATTAGTTCATGTAAGTCTTGCCTGTTTTTTGTTTTTGAACAGTTTGCTCATCATATCTTACAGCCATTTTTGCACACGTGGGTCCTTTTCTTTCTTTTATGATCTCTTTGGAATACAGACCCAGTAGTGAGACTGCTGATCAAAGGGTATGCACAGTTTGGTAGCCCTTTCTGTATAATTCCAAATTGTTCTCCAGAATTATTGCATTATTTCACAACTCCACCAGCAATGTATTATAAGTATTCCAGTTTTCCCACATTCCTTCCAACACTTATTTTTTCCTAACATCTTAGCCAATCTGAGAAGTGGAAAATTGAATTTTATCTTCATTTGCATTTCTCTACTCAATAGTGATTTAGAGCATTTTTTCATATGAAAATAGTTGTCTTTGTCTAAAAACTACCTGTTCATATCCTTTGACCATGTATCAATTGGGAATGACTTGTATTCTTATAAATTTGATTTGCTTCTCTATATATTTGAGAAATGAGGCCTTTATCAGAAATACTAACTTTAAAAATTGTTTCCCAGCTTTGTGCTCTCTTTCTATTCTTGGTTGCATTAATTTTGTGGGGGACAGGTGCTGGACCCCCATTACTCAAATTAACTAATCAGAGACATCTTCAAATACAAAGAGAAAGCATTTATTTAGTCCCTGCAGGGAGAGGCCCAAGCACATCCCTGAGGCATCTCAGTTCCCAACATGTGCTTGACCTGGCAAGCCAGAAATAGTAAAAGACCCAAGTCTTTTTATTGGATGGAATGAAAAGGAAGTAACCATTATTGAGCAGTGGTAACCAATGTTGTCTGCTTATTGTGGGTCAAGTCACTTCCTGAAGCTTACACCTAGGTTTTGACCTTTCTTGCTCTAGAAACCTCTAGGCCTTGAGATCATGTGACTCCCTGCAACTTTGGCCTAAGGTCCACCTTCCAGCTCTGCAGACCCAGAATAGGGATTGTGTGGGACGGGTGCTAGATCCCCTTTCCCAATTTAACTAATCAGAGACATTTTCAGGTACAAAGAGAAAGCATTTATTTAGTCTCTGCAGGGAGAGGCCTAGACACACCTGGGAGCCATCCCAATTCCCATGTACTCATGGAACCTGAGCAACTGAAAGTAGAACACCAGTTAAATAGGAAAAGATTGGATAGACTAAAAGGATGTAACCATCCTTGACCGAAAGTCACCAGTGTTGTCCACTTCCCACAGGTCATGTCACTTCCTGTAACTTCCTGAGGATCTGACATTTAAAGACCAAGTGACTCCCTGTAACTCAGGGTGCAAGACTTGATCTTCCCACTCTAGGAACAGGGATCATGTGACTTGGTTTCAAACTGAGAAAACTTTATCCAGTCAGTCCCATTTAGGATCACATTGATGAGGTGCGAGAAAAGGGGAGAAGGGACCCCCTTTTGACCAGTTGCGGGCTTCATGGAAGAATCCACGAGCCCTAAGAAACAAGGCTTGAGGTTTATGGCAAAATGGGTTTATTATAGTCCCCGAGAAGCAACTTTCTTAGCAAGACAGTTCAGAAAGAGAAGTAAAGGTGGGTTATTAGCAAGATGGGCTTACACTGAACATTATCTCGGTGGGCTTTTCCTCTTGTAGGAAACAGCAAAGATTGGGGTTCATTTTGCCTTCTAAATCATTCAGCTGGTGAGATTAAGGGCTAGTTTGTGTAAAGGGTGGTGATTATTCCCTAGGCCAAGATTTCTGATTGAATTGAAAGTGAAGTTTGCAATGATTAGAGGTTGGGGCCACTCCCATCTCCACAGGAGGGCTTTTGAGATTTGGGGTCTCTCCAGCCCCCCCCCCTCACGATCAGGGGACACCCAATCAAGGGACACACAATACAAGGACACAGTTTACATCAAAGTGACTTAGGCCTAAGGTCTGACCTATTCTATCTGATAGACTTTTTGCTTTTTGCTGAGGCAATTGGGGTTAAGTGACTTGCCCAGGGTCACACAGCTAGGAAGTGTCTGAGACCAAATTTGAACTCAGGTCCTCCGGACTTCAGGGCTGGTGCTCTAACCACTGCGCCACCTAGCTGCCCCTCTGATAGACTTTTTGAGAAAACTTCACCTGATCTCATTCAGTTTTGTTTATGCAAAATCTTTTTAATTCAATGTAATCAAAATTATCCATTTTACATTGTTCTTTATCTCTTGTTTGGTGGTAAATTCTTCCCTTCTCTAGATTTGACAGGTAAACTTAGTTCTTGTTCTCCTAATTTGCTTATGGTATCAGTCTTAATGTCTAAAACATGTACCTATTTTGACCTTATCTTGGTCTTAGATCTGAGAGATTGATTTATGTCTAGGTTCTGCCATACTATAATCATTTACTATTTATCTTTTGTACCTAATCTATTCAACCGATCCACCAACTGTTTTCTTACCAGCACCAAATAGTTTTGATTGCTGCTTTATAATATCATTTTAGATCTGGTACAACTAGACCAACTTTAGTTGCATTTTTTTTCATTAGTTCCCTTGATATTCTTGACTATTCATCAAGATGAATTCATTATTATTTTTTCTAGCTCTATAAAATAATTTTTAACAGTTATATCATATTCAACTCTTTCCCATTCTTTTGGATTACCCAATTAGTAATGTTAAATCTTATACATGGTTTACATTTCCACATATAAAACATAAACAGTTTGTCCTTATTGAGTCCCTTGAATGTTGGCTCTTATGTCAGATTTTATATTGAGCTCAGGCTTGTTTCAGACAAAATCCTAAAAACCTGAGTCTTTTTTTTTTTTTAAAGTTTAATAATATACTTAATTTTGCAGAACATAATCTTTTCCCCTGCAATCCTGGTTCTTTTGATTGTTGATACATAGTATTCCTAAACCTATGGTCTTTTTATTGTAGCTACTTATAAGTCCTGTACAATTCTAATTGTAGCCTCAGTATATTTAAGTTTTTGTTTGTTCCTCAATCACTCATTTGATTTTTAAAGTCTTTATTGTGTTCTATAAATGCTTTCTGGGCAGGTAGCCATTTAACGTTACTCTTTGAGGTAAAAGGCTTTTTATTAAATATATAAAAATATATTGACATGCTGATGGATTTATGTGTGTGGGACAGTAGTGATCACTAAATCAGTCAGAAGTCCAGGTGTGCAAAAGTGTGTCTCTGACAGGAAGGTTGGTGTGTCAGAGGGCAAAGAGCATTCCTTTTTTAATTTCCCAACTGGAACTCTCCCCTCCCCAATTCCTTTGGCTCCTTTCCCCTGTGGCTGGAGTTTCTGAAGTGCAGTTTTTAAAAATAGGTAAAAAAAAAAAAAAGGCCTAAGACTATCAAAGACTTGAGTAGGGTGTTTCTCACTTAATTTAGCCCCTGCCCCAAGGAGCTTCCAATCTAGATTACTGCAGAAAACTAGGAGAATTCTTTTTCAAATCTCAGGCCACCATCCCATGTAACAAAAAACAGGCCCTGCCCCTAAAGAGCTTACTCTTACATTCTTTTGGGAGAGATAACCTCTAATCCTTCCCCCTCTCCCCCATTTCCCTGTGGGTTTCAGTTTTCTAACTTAAGTTTCTTCTCTTATTGCTAATACTAACATTTCTAGTATGATTATTAGCACCATAATTGTGTCATAAAAGGAATTTGGTAGGATGCCTTCTTTGCTTATTTTTCCGTATAGTTTATATGGTTTTCAAATTAATTGTTCTTTAAATGTTTGGTAAAATTCACTTGTAAATTTATCTGGCCCTGGAGATTTTTTTCTAAGGGACATCATTGATGGCTTGTTCAATTTATTTTTCCAAATGGAATTCAGTACTTTCTTTTCTTTTAATCTGATCAGTTTAATTTTTTTTAAATCAATATTCATCCATTTCGCTGAGGTTGTCAGATTTACTGGCATATAGTTGGGTAAAATAGCTCCTAATTATTATTTTAATTTCCCCTTCAGATTCACTCTTTATTTTTGATACTGGTTGTTTGAGTCTCTTTCCTTTTTAAATTCATATTGACCAAAGGTTTATCTATTTTATTGGATTTTTTTTTCTTTCATAAAACCAGATCCTAATTTTATTTTAGTTCAATAGTTTTCTTACTTTCTATTTTATTAGTGTCTTCTTTAATTTTTCAGAATTTCTAATTTGGTATTATAAGAAACAAAATATCTTACCAAGAACACTATTGACTCACTGATGAATGCAGGAAAGAATTACTTTACATTCCTACAAGAATGGGTACCTAGGTTAGTAGACACGTTTTTGAGACTGCAGAGGCAGTGTTTTATTTCCTATCCTGAAGAGCAAGTCCCTTTCTACCCTCCCTTCTTTCCCCTTTCTCCTATTTTTACTCTATATTTTATCAGCTCCTCTTCTCTTTCTTTACACAATAAGATAAATTTCAATACCCAACTGACTGAAAGTTATTCACTCTTTGAGCCAAATTTGAGGAGTAAGGTTCTGAGAATGCCCAACTCCTCCTTTCTTTCCCTCTTCTGTATTAGATAGGTTTTTTACATCTTTTCATGGGATATAATTTACCCTATTCCGTCTCCCCCTTTCCTCTTCTCCCCTTACAATCCTTTTTGGATTCCTTGACTTTTTATTATCACATTGAAGTCAACACCCTCTGTCTATATATATTCTAACTGCCTTAACAAATACGGTTCTCAAGAGTTAAAAGTATCATCTTCCCATGTAAGGATGTAGGCAGTATAACCTTATTGAATAATGTGTTTACTGTTTACCATTTTGTGTTTCTCTTGACTTGTATTTGAAGGTAGAATCTTCAATTCAGCTCTGGTTGTTTTCATCAGGAAAGTTTGAAAGTGCTCTTTTTCATTTCATTTCAACTCCCATCCTTGAATCTTCCCCTGAAAGATTATGCCCTTTTTTCTGGATAGTTGTAATCCAAGCTCCTTTGTCATCTAAAATATCATATCCCAAGACCTCCGGTCCTTTGATGTAGAACTGCAAAATCTTCTGTAATCCTGAATGTGGCTCATTGATATTTGAATTGTTTTCTTTCTGGCTGCTTGTACATTTTGGTTCTTGACCTGATAATTCTGGAATGCAATATTCCTTGGAGTTTTCATTTTGAGATCTCTTTCACTAGGTGATTGGTGAATTCTTGCAATAAATATTTATCCTCTGATTCTAGGATTCAAGGGCAGTTTTCCTTGATAATTTCTTGAAAGATGCTGTAAGAAACAAAATAGCTTATGAAGAACTTCACCTGACTCACTGATGAATGCAGGAAATATTTATTTTACATTCTTGCAAGAATGGGTGCATAGGTGAGTAACTTTTGAAACTCCTAACTCCAAAGGCAGCATTTTATTTCCTATCCTGAAACACAAGTTCCTCCCCCGATTCCTCACTAATTGGATGTTACTGAAATTACAAGACATGAATCTCCATTCCCCATTACATATCCAGTCCCTGCCCCAAACGAACTTACTTTTTTTTTTTTTTTTGATTATGGCTTTCACGTAGTCCAATAATTCTTAAGTTCTCTCTCCTGGATCTGTTTTCCAGGTTGGTTGTTTTCCCAATGAGACATTTTACAGTTTCTTCTATTTTTTCCATCCTTTTGGTTTTGTTTGACTGGTTCTTAATGTCTCTTAGAGTCATTAGCTGCCAGTTGTCCAATTCTATTTTTTAAAAATTTATTTTAGTTAAAAAACATTAAAAAAAACCCAGAAAAAGAATACAAAACAAAATAAAACAAGAGAAAACATTGCCATATGACTATAAAACATCAGGGAGCATTTAAAATCTATAACAACAAATTATCAGTTCAAGAAAGTGTGTGTGTGTGTGTGTGTGTGTATAGAAGCATGCATGAGTGTCCATATTTTCTTTACTTCCTTGTAAATTGTCTTTTATTCTCTGCTGTGCACCTTTTTTACTTCATTCTTTTTTTCCCTCTTTTTGTTCCCCAGTCTATAGTTAAGAAAGGATATATTTATGTATACATATGTAGATATATACACATATACATACATATATACACACATGTGTGTGTACCCTTCCCCCATACAAACACTTTCCTATCCCTGTCCCTATTAATTAACCCCCTTCCTTGTCTTCTTTCCCCATCTGCCCATCCCTACCTCCTTATTTATAAATTTTGAAGGGAACTGTGCCTTTCTTGGTATTTTTGTAGTGTTGTCTATTTAACCCATTCCAGATCTGAGTAGGTTTTCAGAACTATGACCCCTTCTTCCCCCCTAATGCCTGTGTCTATTCTTCTGCACCTCATTTGTATAATTCCTATGTTTACTTTAATTCTGCCTCAGTTTTTCTTTTGAGCTATTCTATTGCTGTCAATCTTAAAACATAAAGTATACATTTCCCATGTAAGAACCATAAACAATTTTGTCCATGTTATATTCCTTGAGGTTGATCTTTGATATTGGCTCTTAAATATTAACTTTTCTATTGAGTTTGGGTTTGGTTGAATTCTGAAAATGTGCAGGTTCATTGAATGCCCTTTTTTTCTCATTGAATATTATGGATAATTTTCCTGGATATAATTTTTTGGCCACAGGTTTAGTTCTTTTTCTTTCTTTTTAATAATAGCTTTTTATTTTTCAAAATTCATGCAAAGATACTTTTCAACAACCACCCTTGCAAAACCTTGTGTTCCACATTTTTTGCTCCCTTCTCCTACCTTTCCCCCCCCAGACTGTAAGTAATCCAATATAGGATAAATGTGCAATTCTTCTAAATTTATTTCCACATTTATCATGCTACACAAGAAAAATCAGATCAAAAAGGAGAAAAAAATGAGAAAAAAACAACAAAAGTAAAAAGATGAAAATACTAGTTTGCTATTTACATTCAGTCCCCATAGTCCTGTCTCTAGATGCAGATGGCTCTCTCTATCACAAGTCTATTAGAATTGATCTGAATCCCCTCATTGTTGAAAGATGCCAAGTCCATCACAGATGATCATCACTTGATCTTCTTGTTGCCATATACAGTGTTCTCTTGGTTCTGTTCAGTTCACTTAGCATTAGTTCATGTAAGTCTCTCCGGGCCTTTCTGAATCGTCCTGCTGATCATTTTTTATAGCACAATAATATTCCTTAATATTCATATAGCATGATTTATTCAGCCATTCCCCAATTAATGGACATCCAGTCAGTTTTCAGTTCTTTGTGCAAGTCTAGTTCTTTTGATTACCAATATAGATGATTCTAGGACCTTCGGTCTTTTATTGTGATTGCTGATGAGTCCTGTACAATTCTAATTGTAGCCCTAGTGCATTTGAATTTTTTTTTCCTTGTTTCTTGCAAAATTTTTTCTTTGATTTGTAGATTTTCAAAATTTGGTAGTAATATCCCTATGTTTCCCACAAAAGATCTACTTGAAGTGTTGATCAGTGAGTTTTTCTTTTTTCTACTTTCCTCTCATGATCTATCACTTCAGGATAATTTTCTTGGATTATTTCTTGCATTATTATGTCAAGGTCTTCTGGTCACAACTTTCAGTTGTCCAATTTTTATGTTTTCTTGAGTTATTCTCCAAATCTGTTGTTTTTCTTATGTTTTACATTCTGTTCTATCTTTTCATTCTTCATAATCTCTTTTGTTACCTCTTAATAGTTTTACTGGCTACCCCTTACTCGATTCTAATTTTCAAAGAGTTATGATTTATTTTTTTATTCTGTATCTCCTTTTCTATTTGTATTTATTTTATAATGTTTTTCCTCAATGTCTCGCAATTGATTTAAATTCTTTTTTGATTTCTAAAAAAATTCTCTGAGTAGGTAGCCATTTCATATTTTTCCTTAGAGAAAAAGACTTTTTTACTTCAGTATCTTCCTCTGAAGATAAACCCTGGTTTTTTCTCTTTCCATAATAAGTTTCTGTGGTTGGATTCTTTCTTTTTTGCTGGTTCATTTTTAAAAAATGAAAAGTATTAGTGTAAGCACCTCTAATTGTGGGATGGAGGAATGGCTTCATTTGCAGTCTTTTGACTAGGAACCCGAAATCAAAAGCTCCTGCAACTGCCCAAAGCCAACAGTGTGTCTGCCACACTCACAGGTTATGTTGGGTCCTTTTCAACCAGGGATTCCTTTCTGCAACACAGCTGGGCCTGGTATTCCCAATCATTTCAGGTTCACTTAGTGTTCCTGAACTCCGAACCTGAAACTGGACTTCTTACACTATCAGGGCGGTGAAAATTTCTGTTATTCCTGCTAAGACTCCAGCCAAACCCAGTTAGTCCCAGGGATCCCTATTTGGTATTTCCATGCTAGCCTGGAGCTGTTTGCATTTCCCACTGGTTAGTTCCCAAGCCTGGAGTCTTTTCTGGTCTTCTTGTATTGAGATGCACTCCTTTTCCTCCCCAAGTTGTCTTGATTTTTCACCAGTCTGTGTTGCCTTTGAGGCTCAAAATTGTCCTGTTTTTTTTTGGGGGGGGGGGATCTGGAGAGCTTGAAATTTACCAACTTACTTTACTATCTTCCCAGAATCATCTCCCCCATTTTAATTTTTTTTCTTTATTAAAGCTTTTTATTTGCAAAACATATGTATGGGTAATTCTTCAACATTGACCCTTACAAAGCTTTCTGTTATAAATTTTTCCCCTCTTATTCCCCACCCCTCCCCTAGATGGCAGGAAATCCACTACATGTTAATTATGTTAAAATACTTGACAAATCAAATACATGTATACATATTTCCACACTTATCATTGTTGTGCAAGAAAAATCGTATCTACAAGGAAAAAAAAATCAGAAAGGAAACACAATGCAAGCAAACATCAATAGAGAGCATGAAAATGTTATGTTGTGGTCCACATTTCATATCGCTGTCTCTGGGCATATATGGCTTTCTTCTCTGAACAACTGGAACTGGTTTGACACATTTCATTGTTGAAGAGAGCCATATCCATCAGAGTTGATCATCATATAATATTGTTGTTGCCGTGTACAGTGATCTCCTGTTTCTGCTGATTTCACTCAGCATCAGTTCATGCAAGTCTCTCCAGGCCTCTCTGAAATCATCCTGCTGGTCATTTCTTAGAGAACAATAATATTCCATGACATTCGTTTATTATAACTTATTCAGCCATTCTCCAATTGATGGGCATCCATTCATTTTCCAGTTTCTAGCCATTACAAAAAGGGCTGCCACAAACATTCTTGCACATGCCCCATTTTAATTTTTAAGGAATTATTTTCTTCAATTAACTTTTGTACCTTTTCTTTTTGACCAGTTTTACTTTTTTTTATTTTTTAAGGAGTTGCTTTCTTCAGTGGAATTCCTCTCCCACCCCCACCCCCCAATTTGGCCAGTTGTATTTTTTTAAGGAATTTTTTTTTTCAAACTGTAGATTCTCTATTGTAAAACTCTCATTTCTTTTCCCATTTTTTCTTCTTTTCTTGCTTGATTTTTAAAATCTTTTTTTAGCTCTTGCAGAAAGGCTTTTTGATTTTAAAACTGATTTCTCTTCCTCTTTGAGGCTTTGAATATAGGCATTTTGACATTTTTGTGCTCTTCTGATTTTGTTTTGTTTTGTTTTAATCATTTTTAGCCTATTTTGTAACCTTTAAAATGACCTCTGCTCCTATAGTACAAGGTGCTCCACTTCAGGCTTCTTGTGTTTGGCACCAGGAGCCTGCCTGATCACTGTCTTTCCTGTGCTAAGGCTGTGGGTTCTGGCAGCTTGCCCTCTGCATCGATGTAACCTACATGACCTAATCCTGCCTGTTGTTCTAGGGATTCCTGGGCTGGGATTTTTCCTTCTGTGCTAAGTTTAAAGGTCTTACATCTGGCTTGCTGAACCAGGATTGATGAGCCTTAGTTGCTGATTTGTGCTATGACTAAGAGCTTCCTACTGGCTTGGTTGGACATCTCTGCTATTGGTTGTGTTTCTTTTTACCAAGTGAACAAGACAGACCTTTCCTGAATTCCTTCTAAGTTATCTTAAAATGGAAAATTACTTCACTCCATTTTTTTTGTAGGTTCTGTAGCTCCAGAAACTGTTTAGAGGTTTGATTTACCATTGTTTCTGAGGGAAATTGGGGAACTCAGGCAAGTTTCTGGTTTTTCTCTGCTATCTTGGCTTCCGTTGGTGTCATTCTTGACTTGACATTAACTCATTTTTTATATCCAGTCAGTTACCAAGTATTTTAATTTCCACCTTTATGTGTTTCTCTATTCTCATAGTCACCACTCTGGTGCAGGCCCTCATTTTATCATCCCAGAGAAGATGCTGCTATGAATATTTTTGTATTTATGAATCTATTCTCTTTTTCTTTGATCTTCTTAGGAATTAGATTTAATCTTGGGTCAAAAGGTATGCTCAGTTTAGACATTTTTTGGGGAAAGAGGAGAAATGATGTATAGTTCCGAATTGTTGGGTGAGCCTTTCTTCACTATCTGTTAACACTTGCTAATTAGTGATAACTTACATTTATATAGTACTTTGTGATTAACAAGCCAAGAAAGAGGAATCTTCAATGTTGTTTTGACTCTTTGATTTATTTTTGATAACCTTTGGATGCCCTTGATTGATTAGCCTATTAGAGCACAAAGAAATAAAGAGGATTGAGCTATTAGTTTGGTTGGCAGAATTAAATGAATTGGACCAGGAAGTTTCAATTTTCTAGTAGTGTGGATTTGATTTCTTTGAAAAATCTGTTGTGTTAACAACCATATGAAAAGATGACAAAAAATGGTAGTAGTCAGCATTGGAGAGGTTGTGGGTGAAAAAGGTATACTAGTGCATTGCTGATAGATCTGTAAATCAATAAAGTCATTTTGGAAAGCATTTTGGAATTAGGCAAATAAAACGACTAAAATGTCTTCTACCCTTTGGCCCGGAGATTCCAGTATTTGATTTATATCTTGAATAAGTAATTGATAAGAAAGTCCTCATATACATACTAAGGTATTTAAAAGCAGCATTTTGTTTTGTTTTGTGAAAGCAAAGAATTGGAAATAAAGTAGTTGTCCATTGATTCGGGAATCATGAAACAAATGGTTGGAACATGATGAAAGGGGAGAAATATGGAAAGATTTTAATGAACTGATGAAGAGTAAAAAAAGCAAAATGAAGAAAACAGTATATCAAGTGACCACAACAACACATATGGAAAGAACTACCACAAAACAATCAAAATGAATGTTGCAAAATTACATGAAACTTAAGAAGAGATGAGGGCACATATCCCTATTCCAACCCTTTGTTTGGTCCATGTTGAGCTCCTGAATGTGGTAGACTGTACATATTTTCAGACTTTTTCTGTGTTGATTTGTTGACTTTTCTTTCTCTTTTTCTTAGGATTTAGGCAAATTCTGATTAATTGTAATATAATTAAATGTTGAATAGGAGAGGATAATTTATATTCACAAATAATAAGGGGAGATAATGATATTCATAGTTTTTTTGTCCCTGAGAATTTCTGTAATTTGTCTTTGGTCTTAAACATATCCTAAATATATAAAATTTACAAAGATGTATTTCAAAAAGGATACTGGTTATGTAACTTTTGGCAAGTCATTTACCTTCTTAGTATTCTAGGCAGCTTTCTAAGACTATTAATTTTCAGAAAAAATGTCTTCTTCAGTAGGAATTTCCTCACTAAGGAACTCTGAAATTACAGGTTCAGTATCTGTTCTTATCCCTAAAAGTCCCAATAGTATTATGGGAAGAACCCTTTGTCATCTTTGTCACTTAGAACATTTGTGACCGTAGGCAAATCACTTTGCCTCTATGGGTTTTGGTCTCTTTTTTCATGAATAGAAAGTAGATAGGAGTAGAGGAAGGGTTTAGACAAAGTGCTTTATATAGGCAAATTTGGAGAGAGCAAATTTCCATCTGGAGGAATTTGGGGAGGAAGAAGCATCTAAGCTGAACCTTAAAGGAAGAAAAGTAGATGAGGCCCTGTTCCTGGCATGGCAGATTGGCAGAGGAGGAAAATGACAAAATGAGGTTTCTGGCCTTTCTTAAAGAAAATAGTATTTTCTCCCTGTCTCACTCTAATTCACTCTAATTCTTTGGATTGAATGGTTAGGGTAGTGCAAATGAAATAATATAAATGGCCATACTGATGCCATTATTTGTTAGAATAAACAGAATTATGTGAATGTAAATGAAATGAGGAGGAGTAATCTAAGTAATGCTGCTTAAGCACAAATGTACATAGGAATTATAAAAAAAATTGTTTTTGACCAAGGAAGCCATTACAAATTTCTCCCTTCCTGTGTTTTTAACTCTTTCATGGTTTTGAGTCTTACCATTTAATTTCCTCTTGAGTTCCTTTTTGGAAACAGCAGTCACTAAAAAGATGTGGTACAATCTGTGAATTGTTTTTGGAAAAATTACCTTAGAAGGAGACTTTATGAAATTCTAGATTCAAGTTAGCCATCATTTTGTGACAAATGAGAGAAAAATATCATAAGATGCAAGTTATGATTCTTAAGTTGGAGTATACCAGGTCTCAGAATTCTTATCCTTTATTCTTTTTTAAGAGTGAATCTCCCAGAAGAAAAGAAGGGATAAACATGACCAGGTGTAATATTGAGTTCTTAAATTATATAATAGATTAAGTGTGCTTAATGAATCAAGTTTTAAAGAAAGAAAAACTGTAACAGAAGCTTTTTTTAAGAGCAAGAGGGTGAAGTTTTTTGTTTACGAAGTCTGTAAGAACAAATTTCTCAGGGACAGTTAGATAGTGCAATGGATAGAGCACCACCACCCTGGGGATCAAGAAGACCTGAGTTCAGATCTGCCCTCAGACCCTTGATTCTACATCTGAGTGATTTTGGGCAAGTCATTTCATTCCCATTATCTCTCTCTCCACCCCCACCCACTCCACCCCCCCAAAAAAAAATTGGAGCCAGAAACATTTCTGTAGTGTATGTGCCCTTTGGTTATATACTATACAGCACCGAGTGAACATGTTAGATTTGTCTTGTGCTAGATTGTTGCTCTAATGTTACTATGAAGTGTATATAACCTAAACAGATAAACTTAAGTTCTTTTTTTAAGTTCAAGACAAGCTGAGTCTCTTACTGTCTACTTGGGAGTTAGGCAAATTATGGATTACTATAAATAGTTAAGGTGTTGCATTTTTACTACCATTATTTTATATTCCCTGAGCTTCCTGAAGACAGGGACTTGTCTTTCACTTTCTTTGTATTCTCATCACTTAGCAGAGTGCCAGACACATAGATAATTATTTATTGGCTGACTGACAAGAGCCATTTTTGGTCATTATAGTTTCACAGTATTCAGTTTTGTTTTTTTCCTTTCCATTTATATTGTTGTCATTGTGATTATTGTTTTCTTTTTTCCATTTATTTCATTTACCATTAGTTCATAGATGTTTTCCCTTTATTTTTTTATTTTTTACATCAAAGTAATATTTTAATACATTTTTGTGGTATGATTTGTTTAAGCATTGCTCAGTCAATGAGTATTAACTTTCTTTCCAAGGTATCCAACTGCCAAACTGTCTCCTAGATGATATCTAAGGGCTTTAATCATCTATTAATCTATAGTACAGCCCCTAGCAGTTATTTCAAATACAGGAGTAGTGGGATCTTGCCATTTTACTCACTCTTAGCAGACTATTCCTAGAATTTCATAAAATCAGAGAAGTGGAAAAGGGGTGTGTGTGTGTGTGTGTGTGTGTGTGTGTGTGTGTGTGTGTGTGTGTGTGTGTGTGTGT
>JAJPUD010006107.1:48282-80649 GCA_023553655.1 Myrmecobius fasciatus | reverse complement strand
TGTGTGTGTGTGTGTGTGTGTGTGTGTGTGTGTGTGTGTGTGTGTGTAAAATGAAATAGTTGGACCAAGATCCCTTCCAATTCTCCATCATCTCTAAGGATAGGAAGACCTCTGAAGTCCCTTCTAGCGGTAGATCAATGACCCCATTATCCTATGAGATAGCAAGAAGATTCAATCACACAAATAGCTAATAGCACCTAGTATGTGTTCATTAACTTAATGGAATTTTAATCCCTAATTTGTGGCCTGGGAAATCTGTGCTTGGGGTAAAATAAAGACTTAATTCTTTGTCTCATAGATTTTTTTTTTTTTTTTTAATTGAAGCTTTAGTGATTAGTCTACTGTGTTGGAGAGCTCCTGAACAAAGCTTTGCATTTAGTAACCTTCTTACTAGTATTTAAAAAAACAAAACAAACAAACAAAAAAAAAAAAACAATTCTATCCACATTTCTTGCTAACTTGTACATGCCAGTGGAGATTTTGCTGTTTAAAATAAACGTGTTTGTACTAGCCCTGTAGGGTTGATGCTGCAAGGTATAAGGTTGATACTAATCATTTAGAAATGTCTTATTTCTTCAGAGAAATCTGTTGGTACTAAGTTGTAGCCTGGGCAAGTGTGTTAGATTTTGTTCCCCACTATACTGTTTTCTTGTCTCACTCAAGATAAAATAAGGCCATTTTTGATGAAAAAAATTTAGGTTATTGTTCTCTTCCTTGCCCCCTGCCTTGTCTTCTCTAATATTGATTCATTGATTAGTAGTATCTATTATCTACAGAGTATCAGTGGAGTAGCAGAAACAGGATCTAGATCAGTGATCTCCATAATTTCTTTCTTCATATACCCCGCCAATAAAAAAAAAATATTAAACACATGCCACTAATACTATATATTGCTCAACTAATTATGTATATTATAATGCTTATTTCAAAATAGAAATTAGTAAAGAATGAAATAATTGATCCTAGAATCAATAGGAAACCATCATAATTTTTTTAGTAAAATTGCTTTGTCAACTATGTCAAAGATAGATTAAAAGAAGGAAGTAAGAATTAAGTGATCATTGCAGCAAAAAGTAGTGAAAGAGTGAACTAGAGTGGTGGGCATGTGAGGAGAGGAGACATGCAAAACAAAAACAAGATTTGGCAAGTAGTTGGGTATGTGGGATGGAGAATCAAATGTGACAAAGATGGTGCCAAGATTGTGCACCTTAGTGACTAAAAGGGTGATGGTGCCCTCAATAATAATGGAAAATTTTGGAAATGGGGTGTGTTTAGAGAAAATGATAATTTTTTAAAATAATAATTTTGTCTTATTTTTTATAACAAAAGGGAAAGAAAAAAGTTCAATAAAAAATGTCAAACAAGTCTGCTAGTATAACTAATATTCCACATCTTAAGGCCCTTACCTCTCCAAGACGGTCAGGGATGAGACACTGTAATACTGGGAGATCTGGGGCATTGGAGAAGGGAGAAGTTTCTCCAATGTCTTTTGGGGGCATTGTGATTTTAAAGGAGTTTGACAATAAATTGACCAAGCTGATTTGTAGATAAAAAATAACTGAAACTCTGTTTCAAACTCTTTAATAATATTAAAATTTCAACACAACAAATATATTTTAACTGTTTAGAATACCTGTAAAGTTTTTGTTTGTTTGTTTGTTTGTTTGTTTGTTTTAATGATGCTAGAGGTGAGTATGGCTTTGGTTTATTAACTCTTATCAAGTGAGATACATTATTCATTTAAAACATTTACATAGTTAACATGCTTATCACTTTCACTAGGGACTAGATATACTATGGGTTTGTTTTGTTTTCTTCTTTTAATTTTGGCTTCTGGTCTCCTTTTTCCTGTTTCCTTCCATTTCCCTTCAAAATGAAGTTATGATTACAGTGTAGTTTTGCAAATAGCAAATAAGTTCTAGCACACCGTGGGTCTGTTTAATTCAAACCATACTTAGACTGATTAACAACAACACTTTCCATTTATTTTTATTATTATTATTATTTTACTAAAGGTTTTTATTTTTCAATACATATGTGTGGACAATTCTTTAATATTTAGCCCTTGCAAAACCTTGTGTTCCAATTTTCCCTCCCTTTCCCTATACCCTCCTCTAGATGGCAAGTAGTCTAATGTATGTTAAACATTTCCATTTATTTTTAATTAATCATTTTCACTTCGTAGCATTGTAAGGAGAACTATCTAAACGAGCAGATACAAGTTGGTTTCAGCAGAGAAGTAATGTAGTTTAAGAAAAATTTACTATATAAATGTGTATGAAAAAATCATTGTCCTAGATTCCTGGTATATCCAGCTGCTTTACAAAAAGTCTTTTCTATTGTGAAGATTGTTATTGGTTCTGCTCTTATCAGAAGCTTTAAAAAAAAGAAAGAAAGAAAAAGAAGTGAACCTTGCCTTCTCTTTTATTTTTATTTTTAGGGATTCTAAAGATTTTGCAATATGAATAATTCTTTGGAAAACACCATTTCCTTTGAAGAATATATCCGAGTAAAAGCACGATCAATCCCACAACACAGGATGAAGGAGTTCCTGGACTCCTTAGCATCCAAGGGACCTGAAGCACTTCAGGAGTTCCAGCAGACAGCTACTACTACTATGGTGTATCAACAGGGTGGAAACTGCATTTACACAGATAGCACTGAAGTGGCTGGATCCTTACTTGAACTTGCCTGTCCTGTAACCACCAGTGTTCAGCAGCAGACCCAGCAAGAACAACAGATTCAGGTCCAGCAGCCACAGCAGGTTCAGGTAACAAAGATATACTAGATTATTTACTAGTGATAAATTAATGTTCTGTGTTATGTGAAATTTATTTCACCCATCGTTATAATTTGGTCATCTGTTTATGGTTTTGATCTTATGACTTATTTTTATTTTATAGAGCATTAACACTGTACTTGGAATTTGGTGTATTAAGCTTCCATTATATAGAATTAGTACCATGGGGGGAGCCATTATGTGGTTTGAGAAACACAGCTACAGTGGCTGTGAACTGAAAAAATTCCGTAAATCACACAGGCCCTCTCAGAGCTAGAAGGAATCTCTGTGACATTATCTAGTTGAACGTATTATACCTTAATAGGAAGCCATTATACACTATTCTGGATATATGTTCCAGTGATATGTCATGGAGAAAACTGTTCATTGCTCCATTCTCCCTTCCCCCTGCTCCCTTTCCCCTTTCACTGGCTGGGATAGGATCACCAACACTTGCTTTGCAATATTGGGACTTTTTATCCCAATTCTGTGTTTTGAGACTGCTTTTGGTAGAGGTTACATTGGTAGAGCTTCAATGTACATGTAGACTTTGGATATTGAATTTTCCAGGACTATAATTGTTGTGTCACAGTGGATAGAGTGCCAGGCCTAGAGTCACAAAGACTCATCTTCTTAAGTTTAAATCTGTCCTCAGATACTTACTAGCTGTATGACCCCAGCCAAGGCACTTAAAGCTGTTTGTCTCAGTTTATTCATCTGTAAAATGAGCTGGAGAAGGAAATGACCAACCACTCCATCTTTGCCAAGAAGACCCCACAGTAGGTCATGAGGGGACATGCCAAATAACAGCAATAGTTGGACCTTCCCAGGCATATATCAGATGATAAATTATGTCTTTTCAGCCCCCCTCCCTTTTTTCATCTTTGTTCTGTCTGTTCCATCCTTACCACCATTAAACCAAAGATAGCAAGAATATTCCCAGAATGTTTTGAAGCACAGCACTCCTTTCCCCCATTCCCATTCTTATTTCTAATTTAAGAATTTTCTAAAAAGGCAGCCCCATTTCACTTTTGTACAGTTGGAATTATTAAGAAGAAACTAGATATCCTTTCTGTGTAATAGAATTTTCTAATATAGAACTAAGTCTTTGAGCTTCAGTTTATATGTGAAATGTGTAAACATTTTAAGAGCTTTAGTTTGCTTTAGTATATTTACCTCTTAACCTTTCATATGATGAACAATATTATGGGAGACCTTGTGACTCAACACTAAAATTTAGAGTTTAAATATGGAAATTGTTTTAATTTAGGAAGACTGGTTGATTTTGAAGGTCTTGATTGTGTAATTCAAAAATTGCCATCTTTCCTGTCTTTTACATTTGTTCTTTTGAGGCCTTTCTTGTTTGAGCTCCCTAGTCACCTCTTGGAAAATTGTGAAGTGGCAATAGCATTATATTAAAAAATAGGAATGTGCTTTTGCTGAAAAAATGGAAAATATCTTCTTCATGTATCTTTTAGCTAAATATGGAACTTTCTTCCTTTCCCCAGTTATTGCCCTTTTCTGTTCTACCTCAGGTGTCTGGAGCTGTTTTTCCTCCCTTTCCCTTTGAAGTTGTAGGAGGAGAAATACAAAGCAGGGGAACAATGGAGAGGAACGAATGTGAGAGGGAAAATGTTAGTTCATAATGAAAAATGCCTCATAATGAGGCATCAATAGTTGATGCCTATTTGGGGATGAGTCTGTTTATTTTCCCTTGTAATGATGCTCAATAAATTTTATTTGGATATAGATGTTAGTTTTTAGAAGAGGGGGGAAAAATCAAATGGAATAAAGAAGATAGAATCTCATTATCTCTTGTAACATTAGATCAAAATCCATCTTAGTATTACCAAGGTTTTGAACTACTTCCTAGGTTATATATTAACTTCAGAGCCTGTAATACCTTCTTTGAAAATAATTTAGAATGTAATTGTCATTTGAAAATCATTTTGGGTTTTTGGAAATAACTAGAAGTAAGTTGGAGCCAAGTCTAATAAATTAAATGCATAGTCGACCTGGGAAATAGTTTTTAATTTAAAAAAAAATGAGGTTGCAACATTGATAGTGCAAATATTATCCTCATTTTATAGTTCTGAAAAATGAATTTCATTGAGGGGAAGTAACTTGCTCATGGTTCAAGGATTTTAGGCAAAATTTAAACAAAAGACTTTCAACTCCATCCAAGTTTAATCTTCTTTCTTCTCTTGCTATTGTTCTAGATTTTTGGAGGAGAATCTGGAAACTTAACCACATCATATAATGTTTTAACAAGTAAACTGTTTTAATTTCCAAATAGCTAACTTAAAATGTACTTTGAAACACAGCCTATTTACAAGTTAGCTACCCTACATGTTAAGTACTTGTAAGTATTGGAAGAATTATCAGGTTAGATTCTTTATTTCTCCTCCTTACCTTTCCATAATCCAGAAGAGAACAACTCCCTAGATTGATTCTTTGCAATTTCTATATTTAGCACAAATTTTGAAATTTGTATAGTGTCATTTCCCTGATAGAAATTTGGTAATTGTTTAAGAGTAGCAGTTTGATAAGCACATTTTTGAATGTCTGGTATACTACAATTTCTGTAGTTTTATGAGCCATTTGTAAATAGTGCCTTGAATTCAATTCATGTTCTAAATACCTAGTGTGTTCTCTAGTGACCCCTTCTGGCAAAGGGAGCAGCCTTCATCTCCTTTCTCATGAGAGCCAGAGCCTTTGGACAAGTTCCATCTCCAAGAATCTTGTCTGATTCCTTTGCCTATACAAATAAGAAGATAACCCAGAAGTACTGCTGTACAAGGAGTGATTTGGGAATCTTGAGAAAGCAAGTCCATGTGTCTACATAAAAGTCTCCTTTATTTAAGGTTTGGATATTTATCCTTAAAATAGCAGAAACTAATCAGGAATCTTTTGTTTGGTAGCTGTTTTTACATAGTCTCCATTATTCTTTGCCAAATTGTATCCTAATAGAAATCCCTTACATTTGGACTGCTTGAAATTTATTTCCCTGAGTGTGGGTGGACTTAGTAAATGGTAGGAAATGTAGGTTATGTAGCACTTAGTCTTTCTGTCAGAAATTTTTGTTTTGTAGTTAGAATTTTGGTTTAGCCACAATGCATTTTGTTATTTTTCTATGAACAAAGTAGCTACTATGATCCAGAAAAAAAAATGAGACTAAAGGAAATGTAACATAATCTTCTTAAAATCTGCCCTGTTTCACATTTATAGAATACTTTAATATTGACAAAGTGAGGTGATTAGCACATGTATTAATATCTGACATCACAGTTGAGGAAAGTGAGCCATGGAGAAATTAGAAGACTTGTGTTAGAGTTATTCAGACTTAGACATTATACTGTAATAGAACAGCAAAACAAAGGCAGGGTAAAAGTTTTCTGGGGAACAGGATGCAGGTTTGAAATCCAGTCTCTAATTTTAGAGAAGAGACTGAAGATCCTCAGAGAGGGAAGGAAACTTGCCTAATCAAAAGGCAAGAGTCTTGATTCACACCCTTTGTCTTCTCACTCTTAAATTTCATGTTCTTTCTCCTACCTCTGGGTCTGTTCTACAAAAGGATGAGTTCATAGATCGTGAGATATTTTGTTGCTTCATTCCTCATTACTTGCTGTTTGTTTTTACTCTGCTAGATCTAGAACAGGAAAAGCTGATTTTTAAAAAAAATTTATTATTATTATTTTTTAGCTCTTCTGGGAATAAGAACTTAATTCCATCTTTGCTAGACTCTTTCCCCTACTTTCAGAAATATTTGAGAATATTGGCATATCCTGCTTAATTTAATGTCAGTAATTGGTTTCTTGAATACATGAATTTTTGTTTAAGCCAAGTAATGTTATAAGAAGCAGTTAGCTTCATAGGCTTCATAAAGGCTGAGTGATATTATGATGGTGAGTTTTTAATTATAATTTTTGTTTTTATTTAGTTGTTTTTGGTAGCTTCTGAGTATTTGTGATCCCATTTCAACTTCTTTTGCCAGAGATTGGAGTGGCTTGCCTTTCCTCCAGTTCATTTTACAAATGAGGAAAGTTGAGGCAAACAAGTTTAAGTGTCTTGCCCAGGGTCCCGCAACTAAGTGTAAGACTGAATTTGAACTCAGGTCTTCCTGGCTCAAGGCCTGACTCTTTATCTGTCACACCAATTAGCTGTCCTTAGTTATGATGCTTTGATGGTATTGCAACAAATTTAGGCTTTTTATCAGAAATAACTTTCCAAAAGTCACAACATAATTTCACATTAGTGGAATAGATTGTCCCAGGAGTTAACAATTGGTTTCTTCTTACTAGGGTATTTAAGAAAACACTATATGACCACTTCTAATGGGAGCAGCCTTTTTAAGTAAGGAGAGAACTTGGTGAACATCTAAGTACCTTGAATTCTATACTGTTCTATGATTCCTTGTGAACCTGTCTAGTCCTCATTATACTACTGAGTGTCTAAGTGACATTTAGTAGCAGCAGCTGAAACAAATTGGAGTAAATGTTTATAGGGACAGCAGAATAGTAGTCAGATATATGCTTTGTGAAAATGGTCAACTGTATAGCATCATGGTACTTTCAGTTTTAGTGCTTTGTTAAAAGTTAAGAACTTTTATATGGTTGTTAATGGTGTGCAATTCTTTTGAATATTATTAATATTCTTTTGAACTTAATATTAGCAACTTATAATTCTCTGTGCATATGAAAAATTTGATACAAATTTTTTTTTATTAAAGGATAACAATGTTTTTGTTGTTGTTGTTGTTTTGTTTTGTTTTGTTTTTCCCCTTAGGTAATTGGGGTTAAGTGACTTGCCCAGGGTCACACAGCTAGGGAATGTTAAGTGTCTGAGATCAGATTTGAACTCAGGTCTCCCTGACTTCAGGGCTGGTGCTCTATCCACTGCGCCGTCTAACTGCCCGATTCAATGGTTTTTACTGCTTTCGTTGGCACTTCTTAAATGAATTTCCTAATCACAAAATGTCTTTTGGAATTGAAGCACAATCTATTCTCTTGACTGACCATTTTAGGCATAAAAGAGTTATTGTATTGTTTGTGGGTTTACTTTTCTCTATTGTGAGGTTCAGAATTTTCACAATTGAGAGTTTATCTTAGTAATTTTACTGATCAGTTTTTACTTTTGTCAACATGATGTTCATATCCATTTTATTGTTGGCTTTGAAGGTCTTAATAAACCACTCCTCAGAATGAGTCAATGAAGCCTGTGATGTAGGATTTAAAAAACATAGCTGGCTGGTAAGAGAGTAATTATAAGGAATTTATTTTGTTTTTACCTCTTTTAATTTCTGCTGATTGTTGTCTTGGCAATCTCTGCGTGCTTTTATTTCCGTGGCATAAAAAGTGAAGCAATATATTTTACTCTTCGATGTCTCCCATTACCAAATATATGTACACTTCCAAATCCTACCTATCCCTTTGGCTATTCTTTATTTGCATTGTCACTCTTATTTAAAGATCTTCATTCAGGTTATTTGAGTATGTACCATCTGTTTTTCAGGCAAAGTTTATTACATGAAGTAGAGAGCTATAGCGTTTTCAGGAGCTAATGCCCAGAATTCAGTAATCTTATGTAAAATGTTACATATTTGTTTTTTCTTGATTATATAATTTAAAGGTTTAAAATCCCCCCCTTTAATTAGTAATAAATTGTTACTCTAAGCAAATTCTGTAGTCCTAAGCAAAATTCTTGTCCAAGGAAAAATTTCGGTATAGTTTCAGCAGTGTTTTCTGGTATAACACTTTGATCCCCCATTTGATAATTGAAAGTTTGTGAAGTTTCTTACCTTCATTATGTATAAGAAACTTTTTTTTTCCTCTTTGATGATGATGATGATGACGACAACAATGACGATGATAGCTAATATTTATATAACACCTGCTGTGTATGAGCAGTGTGCTGAGCACTTTACAAATATTATCTTTTATTTGATCCTTGAAACAATCCTGGAAGTAGAGCTATTTTCATTTTCTTTCTTTCTCTTTTTCTCTCCCTTCCTTCTTCCCTTCCCTCCCTCTCCCTTTTCCCTTCCTTTTCTTCCCTTTCCTTCCCTTTTCTTCTCTTCTTTCTTGCTTTTTATTTTTCAAAATACATGCAAAGATAGTTTTAAATATCTGTCCCTACAAAGCCTTGTGTTGCAAATTTTTCTTGCTGTCTCCTACCTGCTCCTCCCCTAGACAGCAAGCAATCCAATATAGATTAAATATGTGCAATTCTAAGCCTATTTCTACATTTGTCATGCTGCACAAGAAAATCAGATGATAAAGAAAGATAACCAAGCAAACAACAACAATGACAAAAAAATGAAAATACTATGTTGTGATCCATATTCAGTCCCCATAGTCCTCTCTCTGAGTGCAGATAGCTCTCTTCATCACAAGTCTATTGGAATTGGCCTGAATCATCTCATGTTGAAAAGAGCCACGTCCATCACAGTTGATCATTATATAATATTGTTGCTGTGTACAATAATCTCCTGGTTCTGCTCACTTCATTTAGCATCAGTTCATGCAAGTTTCTCCAGGCCTGTCTGAAATCATCCTGTTGGTTGTTTCTTAAAGAACAATATTCCACGACATTCATATACCATAACTTATTCAGCCATTCTCCAATTGATGGACATCCACTCAGTTTCCAGTTTCTTGCCATTACAAAAAGGGCTGCCACAAACATTTTTGCACATGTGGGTCCATTTCCTTGCTTTCTGATTTCTTTGGGATATAAGCCCAGTAGAGACACTGTTGGGTCGAAGGGTATGCCCAGTTTGATATTCCTTTGAGCATAGTTCCAAATTGCTCTCCAGAATGGTTGGATCAGTTCACAACTCCACCAATAATATATTAGTGTCCCAGTTTTCCCACATTGCTTCCAACATTCATCATGATCTTTTCCTGTCCTCTTAGCCAATCTGAGAGATGCCAATTTCCCATGACTCTAAGCCTTGCACTCTGTTCCATTGTATAACTTAGCTACTTCCTTTTGAAATGGGCTTTTTGTGACAGATTTTCTTCCTGTCCCATCTCATCTCTATGCCTTTTTTATGTACGCTTCCCTCCTTTTTCCACTTCCATTACTTATACTTGGAATGTATTACCCCTTATCCTACCCTAAATTCTTCCTGTTGAAGTTTTCCTCTTTTCCAGACCCAGTTCAGGTACTACTTTCTTGATATTTGGTTCATGTTTGCTCCTTCTAATTTCACAAAAGGGATCTTTTGCTCACATTTTTAATGACTTTCTAGAACTCTTATTTTGCACTTAATGCATTTTACCTTGTTTCTTGTGGTACTTGTGCTGTGTGTCTAGACAGAAAAAGAGCATGAGATTCCTAGCTGGAAAGCATTTGAGAAATTATCTACTCAGAGCCTCTCATTTTACAAATGAAGAAATTGAAGGCAAGCATACTATGACACTGGTATTAAGTGGGAAAACCTGGATGTTGTGTTCTGTCCATTACTTTACAATCTTCTTTAGGACTGGGACTATTTTGTGTCTTTGCATTTCTTGGCACCCATTACAATGCCTTAAAGGTAGTAGCAATAAATACTGAACTGAATTAACTGACATGAATTATCATTACTCCAGGTCCAGGTCCAAGTACAGCAATCTCCTCAGCAAGTCTCAGCCCAGCAGCTTTCTCCTCAGCTCACTGTCCATCAAGCCTCAGAGCAGCCTATCCAGGTGCAAGTGCAGATCCAAGGGCAAGCCCAACAGCAAGCATCGCAGGCAATACAAAGTCAGACTCTACAGAGCCCGAGTCCCTCTCAGCTTCAGGCTGCCCAGATCCAGGTGCAGCATATGCAGACTGCCCAGCAAATCCAGGCCACAGAGATCCAGGAAGAGCACATACAACACCAGCAGATTCAAGCCCAGTTAGTTGCAGGACAAGCTATTGCTGGTGGCCAGCAGATTCAGATCCAGACGGTTGGTGCACTTTCCCCACCACCTTCCCAACAGGGTTCACCTCGGGAAGGAGAACGGCGGATTAGCACTGCTAGTGTCCTTCAGCCTGTGAAGAAACGTAAAGTAGATATGCCTATAACTGTGTCGTATGCTATTTCTGGGCAACCAGTTGCTACTGTGCTGGCCATTCCACAGGGTCAGCAACAAAGTTATGTGTCCTTGCGGCCAGACTTATTGACAGTGGATAGTGCTCACCTGTATAGTGCCACTGGGACCATTACCAGCCCAACTGGAGAGACTTGGACCATCCCTGTTTACTCAGCTCAACCTCGGGGTGACCTTCAGCAACAGAACATTACCCATATTGCTATTCCTCAGGAGGCCTATAATGCTGTCCATGTCAGTGGCTCTCCAACAGCCCTGACAACTGTAAAACTGGAGGATGATAAAGATAAAATGGTGGGCACCACATCAGTAGTGAAAAACTCCCATGAGGAAGTTGTGCAGACCCTTGCAAACTCTCTCTTTCCAGCACAGTTCATGAATGGCAACATTCACATTCCGGTGGCTGTGCAGGCTGTGGCAGGAGCTTATCAGAACACAGCGCAGACTGTTCACATTTGGGACCCTCAGCAACAGCAGCAGACAACACCAGAGCAGACACAGCAACAGCAGCAGCAGCAACAACAGCAGCTGCAAGTCACCTGTTCAGTAAGTGCCATGTGTCAGATTTATCCTACACCTAGTAACATAGTGGTATTCATTATTCTTTTTGAAGCCTTATAGTAATGACAAAGTTTCTTGAGAACAGAGATTGTTTAATTCTTTCTATTAGTATCTTATTAACCCAAAGTGAAGATTTAACTTGGACAGAATTTAAAATTTGAAAGGATCTTAGAAGTCAACTCTTAGGTATGAGGAAACATACTCAAAGAGAATAAGAAAATTCTTTCCCTTCAAGTTATCTTTGCCTAATATGCAAATAAATATCCTCTGGGGTGTCTTTGAAGTAATTGGAAACTCTTTTAAGGAAGAAGACTTTTAGTGCTTCAACTGTGGGGAAGAATAATTAGGTGGCACACATTTTCTAAAGGCTTGCTAAGTGGTAAGTATTGTGCTAATTAGTAGATGTACAATATAAGGAAAAAGAAACTCCCTGAATCAAGGATCTTAAGATCTGTTGGGCCATGACAACACATAAAAGGAGTCTGAAAAGAAGTAGTGACAGAGTACAAGAAGGTTCATTCTCTAAGCCTTGGGGGTACAATCCAGAGAATTGGAAGCATTACCAGGAGAGGAATGAAGCTTGGCTGGAGGCCATCTGTCTATAAAGTGTAGAACCCAAAAAGAATTTGCCAGTGGGAGAAGGATGCCAGCTAAGAAAGCTTCAGACACCGATGGGACCAATATGGGTGCTGTTTTGGAAATCTTTCCTTGGTAATGCTGTTGTCTCACACCTGAAATAGACCATTCTTAAAGGTCAGCTATTATATAGGTTTTCACCAAAAAGTGTTGATGAAAATTTTAGCTTTAAGGTGGCACTGTGAATAGAGCACCAGCCCTGAAGTCAGGAAGACCTGAGTTCAAATCTGGACACAGACACTTAACACTTCCTAGCTGTGTGATCCTGGGCAAGTCACTTAACCCTAATTGCCTCAGCAAAAAAAGAAAAAAAAATTTGTTAAAAGCTTTTTATTTACAGAACATAGGATTTTTCTACATTGACCTTTGCAAAACTTTTTTTTTTGTTCCAAGCTTTTCCCCTCCTTCCCCCCAACCCCCACCCTTAGATGACAGGTAATATAATACATGCTAAATATGTTAAATTATATGACAAATCCAATATATGTATACATATCTATACAGTTATCTTACTGCACAAGAAAAATCAGATCTAGAAAGAGAAAGAAAAAAAAACAACCTAGGAAGGAAAATAAAATGCAAGGAAATATTCACAGAAAGGGTTAAAATGTTGTGTTGTGGTCCACACTCGGTTCTCACAGGCCTCTCTCTGTATGTATATGGCTATATTGTTCATTGCTGAACAATAGGAACTTGTTTGAAACACATCATTGTTGAAGAGAGCCATGTCCATCAGAATTAGTCTTGTTGCTGTGTATAATGTTCTTCTGGTTCTGTTGATTTGTTATCTTTTTTTTTTTTTTTTTTTTTTTGTTTTTTCTGAGGCAATTGAGTTTAAGTGACTTGCCCAGGGTCACATGTTAAGTGTCTGAGAGCAGATTTGAACTCAGGTCCTCTTGACTTCAGGGCTAGTGCTCTGTCCACTGCGCCACCTCGCTGCCCCGATGGTTCTGCTGATTTCACTCAGCATCAGTCCATGCAAATCTTTCCAGGCCTCTCTGAAATCGTTCTGCTGGTCATTTCTTATAGAACAATAATATTCCATAACATTCATATACCATAATTTATTCAGCCATTCTCCAATTGATGGGCATCCATTCAGTTTCCAGTTTCTTGCCACTATAAAAAGGGCTGCCACAAACATTTTTGCACATGTGGGTCCCTTTCCCTCCTTTAAGATCTCTTTGGGATATAGGCCCAGTAGAAACACTGCTGGGTCAAAGGGTATGCACAGTTTGATAACTTTTTGAGCATAGTTCCAAATTGCTCTCCAGAATGGTTGGATCCGTTCACAGTTTCACCAACAATGTATCAGTGTCCCAGTTTTCCCACATCCCCTCCAACATTCATCATTATCTTTTCCTATCATCTTAGCCAATCTGACAGGTGTGTAGTGGTATCTCGGAGAAAAAAAGAAAAATTTAACTTTAACAGGGACACATTATATATAACAAATAAGACCCACAGAAGTAAGGTGACAGGCCCTGGGTTATATGTTAAATAAGGTAGTAAATAGAATTGAGATTTCAGCCTCAGATAGGAAAGGATGCAGAGATGCAGGGAGAGGCAAGGAGTTCAGTGTGTAGAGGAGAGGAACTAAAATCTCAGTTTCCCTTTTGAGACATGAGATCCTCATTTACTATGTATTATATGCTTGTTCTTGCTGTATACAAGGGTGAGACTTTTGAGTTGATTCCAAGTAGTTCCAGGATTCAAAAACAGTGACACAACAGAGAACCCAATTTCTCCATGGTTTGGAAAAATGAGATTATTTTTCTTCTCCACTTTATATTCTCTTGACAGTTTTTTGACATTCATATGTGGAAGGTGTTTAAATGTTTCTGAGTAGGAGCTACTGACTTGCTAGCATACCTTTATGGTTTAAGGCCTATTATTTACATATAATAATTTGTGTTGGCCTACATAAAATTGCAGTTATCTATCAGGATAATAATAAAATTGCTTGAACAAAGACATTTTTCTCTGTTCCTTTTGTATTATCTACATAAGATTTATGGCCAGTATTATGTCATAGAACTCACATTTAAGAATTCTCAGATGGTGGTTATTAACTTTTTACCTCTGTAGTTGCAGCATTGTGCTGGGAAGAAATTTGTTTAATCATTTTTTCAGTTGTATCAGATTCTTCATGACTCCTTGTGGGGTTTTCTTAACAGATACTGGAGTGGTTTGCCATTTTCTTCAGTTCATTTTACAAAAGAGGGAACTGAGGCAAATAGGGTTAATTGATTTACTCAGGGTTATATAGCTCCTAGATCCAGATTTTCAACTCAGGAAGATGATCCTTACTCCAGGACCAGGATTTTTTTTTTTTTTTTTTTTTAATTTTATTTGCATAACATATGTGTGGGTAATTCTTCAACAATAACCCTTACATAGCTTTCCATTACAAATTTTTCCCCCAACTCCCCACCCCTCCCCTAGATGGCAGGATATCCACTACATGTTAATTATGTTAAAATATTGGCAAATCGAATATATGTATACATATTTCCAAACTTATCATTGTTGTGCAAGAAAAATCTTATCTACACAAAAGATATATCAGATAAAGGAAACACAATGTAAGCAAACATCAGTCAAGGAGTATGAAAATGTTATGTTGTGGTCCACATTTCACATCCCTCTCTCTGGGTGTATATGGCTTTCTTCAGTGAACAATTGGAGGTGGTTTGAAACATTTCATTGTTGAAGAGAGCCATGTCCATCAGAATTGATCGTCATATAGTACTGTTGTTGCCGTGTATAATGATCTCCTGGTTCTGCTCATTTCACTCAGCATCAGTTCATGTAAGCAGGACCAGGATTTTATCTATTGTATCTCTTAGCTGCCTTTAGGAGAAAAAGAATCTAGGAATCTAGTTATGAGACAAATTGTACATGTTAACTTAGCAACTTAAAATACTCAAGTGGTATATTGTATGGTGCAGAATTCAGAGGAATTGTAGATTGGGAGGAGTTAAGAAATGTTTTGTGGAAGAAGGGGGTGTGTGTGTGTGTGTGTGTGTGTGTGTGTGTGTGTGTGTGTGTGTGTGTGTGTGTGATTAAAAAAAATATTTTCCCTCCCAGCTACATGTCAAGAAAATGTTTGGCCTTTATTTTTGCAAGATTTTTAGTTCTAGTTTTTTCTTCCTCCTTCAAAGATGATAGTTTGATATAGTTATATATGTGCTATCATGTAAAACATATTAATCACAGGTATGAAATAAGAAATAGATTGAAAGGGAAAAAAGTAAGAAAGAATAAAGTGGAAAAAAATATGCTTCAATCTGCTTTCAGAGTCCATCAGTTGTTACATTTTACATATATATTTTTTGAATATTACATTTTACATACAATTAAGTTCCATGCAAAAGATAATATTTTCCTTTGTGAGTCCCTCGTACTTGTCTTGGATCATTGTGTTACTGAGAAGAGCTGAGTCAACATAGTTGATCATCATACAATATTGCTGATTCTGTACAATTTTCTTGGTTCTGCCTGTTTCAATTTGTATTAGTTTGTAAGTTTTTTCAGGTATTTTTTGAAATCTTCCTGTTCATTATGAGAAGACTTTTTAGATAGCAGAAGTAGCATACATAGAAGCACAGAATGAGGGCAGTTTGCAGTTGTAGAAAGAGTATTGGATTTGGTGTCAGAAAACGTCATCAGAACTATTATGACACTAGGCAAGTTGCTCAATCTTTCTGGGGCTGTATACACATTGGTAGCAATTACATTTTGGGATTGTTGTGAATTCAAATGGTTGCTAGTTAGATTTGGGCATCAAAAAAAAGGAAACCACCAAATGTTAGAACTAGGAAAGTTAGGGAGTAGTATGTTATTGACAGAAGAAGGGAACATTCAGTTGTAGGACAAAGATGTTTTCAATTTTAGACAGAATGATAACTAGGTAGAAGGCCAAGAGATTAAAGTATATGTGTCAATAGTATAAAAGCAAAAGTTTTGATGGAACTGAGCGTTGAGGAAAAAAAGAGTAGAGGGCAGAGACTTAATTTTGCAAGTAGTTGCAAAGAGAAGGGAGAAAAGCAGGAGGAGAAACCACAGTATGAGTGGAAGCTAAAGGAGTAGAGAAAAGGTGCTCATCAGCAGTGGCTAAAACAGAAGAACAATCAGGTAAGAACCAGGACTGTAAAAACTTCTATTTGACGAGAAAGGAGGTCATGAGTACTCTCAAGAGTTTTGATGAGGCCATAGGGTTCATAATTATTCAGAAGACTGGAGGTCAACAGACTTGAAATATGATGTTCTTTGAAATTGCATCCTCTGGTTCCTCTCAAAGCCAATGAAAAACTGGTTAGCCATGCCCTTACATCTCTTGAATTAATTTGGATTTTGTTTTTCAGTTGTTTCCAAGCTTCATCTAATAGTTTGGCATATCCTCATGTATTTGTTCTTGAAAGCATTGTTCTTTCTTCTCCCTCTGTGTCCCTTTTTTTCTCCATTCTTCATAATCTTTCTCCTCTCCAACCTCTTTTTAAAAATTTATTATTATTATTTTTTAAATTAATAGAGATTCCTTTAGTGTTCTTTCTTTGAGGTCTGAAGTAATCTTGAATTGGAACTCTTAGAGGTTCTCACCTGAGAAACTAAAGCTATAGATTAATCTTGAGGTTCTAGCTAAAAATCTCACATGCTTAAATAACAATAATGTTTTGGGAAGAGAGTTGCTACAGAATTATTTTCAGCCCTGTTGCTTATTTGAGACGGTATCCAAGCTTGAAACTTAAGCTGAATGTCTGCAAATCACTTCATATAATTTTTTTTTGTTCATTGTGGAGTCCACAAGGATACACGTGCTAAAAATGTTTGCTATCAAATCCTTTCGAAGAAACAGATTTTCTTTAAAAAAAATTTTTTTAAGATATACATAAATACATACACATACACATTCATTTTTTACTTATTTCCACATGAGTCATGTTGGGAGAGAAAAATCAGACCAAAAGGGGGGTGGAGGGGAAACATGAGAAAGAAAAACAAGCAAACAAAAAAAAGATGAAAATAGCATGCTTCGATCCATATTCAGTCTCTATAGTTCCCTCTCTAGATGTGATTGACATTTTCCATCCCAAGTCTATCAGAATTGTCTTGGATCATTGTGTTGCCCAGAAGAGCTAAGTCCATCAGAGTTTTATTGTTTTATAATCTTGCTGTTATTATGTACAATGTTCTCTTGGTTCTATTCACTTCATTCAGCATCTATTCATGTAAGTCTCTCTAGACCTTTATGAAGTCACCTTGTTCGTTGTTTCTTTTTTTTTTTTTTGCTGAGGCATTTGGGGTTAAGTGACTTGCCGAGGGTCACACAGCTAGGAAGTGTTAGGTGTCTGAGACCAGATTTGAACTCAGGTCCTCCTGACTTCAAGACTGGTACTCTATCCACTGCGCCACCAGATCCAATAAAGACACTGCTGGATCAAAAGGATGCACAGTTTGCTAGACCTTTGGGCATAGTTCCAAATTGTTTGCACATGTGGGGCCCTTTCCTTTCTTTAAGATTTCTTTGGGATATAAGCCCAATAGAAACATTGCTGGGTCAAAGGGTATGCACAGTTTGATAACTTTTTGAGCATAGTTCTAAATTGCTCTCCAGAATGGCTGGATCTGTTCACAGAACAATTTGGAACTATGCCCAAAGTCTAGCAAACTGTTCATCCCTTTGATTTTTTGGTTGGATCAGTTCATAGCTGGAACAATACATACTCAATCTCTTCTATTTCACCCATCTTCCATCCTCCAGGTTACTCTCCCTCTTTTTTCAAGGAGTTCATTATCTTGCTTATAGTATTCCTTGACATCACAAACCTTGTCCTCACACTTTTAAAAAATTTTAACATAATTTTATTCATACTTGCTTTGGGAAGAGAAATGGATCATTTAGTAAAAATATGCCTCCTTTGCCCTCATACTTCACAGCTACAGTATTCACGTTGATGTACCTCAAGCATCCTACCCTTCTATTTTTTTAACTTCTATAACACTCATAATGGACTATATCTCTATTGCAGCGACTTGCAAAGTGGTTACATCTTGGACCTCACTGCCACTCAAAGTTTTATAATTTTTATTTTAAACTTTCAAATTTTGTCACTAATCTGTTTCCATCTCAGTCTCACTTCTCTTAAATCTGTTCTGACACAAATCTTCAGTCCTTTTATCTCTTCTTCTCCCCCACTATCACCTTTCCTCATGTTAATTTTTTTTCTTTCATAGTTGTGACTCTGTGTTTAACAGGTTCACCAATTTAGTTTGCTCTATCTTAGTTTATCCCCAGTTCTAGCCTTGGGTCATCCCCAACAACTGCCTTCTCCACCATTACTCCAGATAAATAATCTTAGACATTGCTAAAAAGAAGTCATGGGCCTAGAAATACTTTCTAATATCACCTGGGCCCTAACAACTGAAGAGCAATCCTTGTAGTCATCTTTCCCAAACATATTCTTCCCTCACCCCCCACTTCCCAGTTTATTGAAAAACTCAGTTATCTGTTATATTCCCCTATATTCCTCAATCCACATCTCAAAACCTTCTATATTTTCAACACTTTCTTTTGCTTTAATTTCTGAAGATGAGATGGCCCTTCTCATAGTTACTCTTTTATTTCTACTGCTCTGCTAAAACTGTTCTTATACTTTATAATTAATCTTAACTGCTAAATCGTATGATCTTTTCTGAGTCTTCATTTTTCTGGACCTCTTAGCGCCTTTGGATACTGTCAACCACTCCTGCTTTTAGATAATCTTTCTTTTTCTTTCTTTGATTCTTCTCTCCTCCTGATTCTCCTGCCAATCTGATGACTCCTTCTCACTCTTCTTTATTAAACCATAATTATTCTCTATATATCAGGTGTGGATGTCCAAAAAAGCTCTGTTTTGAGTTCTCACCTCTGACATATACTCTCCCTTGGTGATCTTATCTTTCTCAGATTCATTTATCTTCTATCTGCAGACAATTGAAATACACATAGGCCATTTTCTCTTGAATTTTGGACCTACACAAAGGATATGAACAGACAATTTTCAGATGATGAAATTAAAACCATTTCTAGTCATATGAAAAGGTGCTCCAAATCACTACTGGTCAGAGAAATGCAAATTAAGACAACTCTGAGGTACCACTACACATCTATCAGATTGGCTAAAATGACAGGAAATGAGAATGACAAATGTTAGAGGGGATATGGGAAAATTGGGACACTGATACATTGTTGGTGGAACTGTGAACAGATCCAGCCGTTCTGGAGAGCAATTTAGAACTATGCTGAGAAAGTTATCAAACTGTGCATACCCTTTAACCCAGCAATGTTTCTATTGGGCTTATATCCCAAAGGAATCTTAAAGAAAGGAAAGGGCCCCACATGTGCAAAAATGTTTGTGGCAGCCCTTTTTGTAGTGGCTAGAAATTGGAAACTGAATGGATGTCCATCAATTGGAGAATGGCTGAACAAATTATGGTATATGAATGTTTTGTAATATTATTGTTCTATAAGAAACGACCAGCAGGATGATTTCAGAGAGGCCTGGAGGGACTTGCGTGGACTGATGCTGAGTGAAATCAGCAGAACCAGGAGATAATTATACACAGCAACAACAATACTATATGACGATCAATTCTGATGGACATGGCTCTCTTCAACAATGAAATGTTTCAAACCAGTTCCAATTGTTCGGTGAAGAAAGCCATATACACCCAGAGAGAGGGATGTGAAATGTGAACCACAACATAATATTTTCATGCTCTGTATTGATGTTTGCTTGCATTGTGTTTCCTTTCTCTGATTTTTTTTCTTGTAGATACGATTTGCCTTGCACAACAATAAGTGTGGAAATATGTATACATATATTCGATTTGTCAAATATTTTAACATAATTAACATGTAGTGGATTTCCTGCCATCTAGGGGAGGGGTGGGTACTAGGGGGGAAAATTTATAACAGAAAGCTTTGTAAGGGTCAGTGTTGAAGAATTACCCATACATATGTTTTGCAAATAAAAAGTTTTAATTATAAAAAAAAAAATTTGGACTTGCAACATCAAATTACCTCTATACCTCTCCAACTGAATATACTGTCAACATTTAATTTTCACTTCTAAATTCTTTGTCATCTTCCCTTCCTGTCTCCTCTTGAGAAATCAGTAAAAACAAAATTTCTTACAAATATGTATAGTTAAGCAAAAAAAAATTTCATTAGCTTTATCAGTCAGATATATACTTTAATCTGCAATCTGAGTCAGCTTAGGGTCAACTCCTCCATAAAACATTTTCTGATCTTTTCAGCTAATACTTTTCTCCCTCTTAAGATTTCCTTAGATTTATGTTTCTTTAGTCACCTATATTATCATAGTAATCAGGGACTGTTTTGATCATTTCTTTCTAGCTTCTCCCCTGGTGCTTGAAGTCCAATATTTAAAAAAAAAAAAAAAAAGTCTGAATTAAGTTCAACTCCTTGGTCTGTTTCTACAAGTGGGTATTCTCTCTGGTTCTTATTTTGACAATGGGAGGAAAGTACATTGCTTTACTGAATAATTATGATGTAGGGATTGGTTTCAGCCCTTTGTTATCATTGGTGTAATGGATCCCAAATGAGGATGTTTCATTTACCCAGTACAGACAGGCATTTTCGACAGTTGCCTGAAACATTGAATGGTGAGATGGCTTGTTTGATATAGCTCCAACACTTGCATGCTGCTTCTCTGGTCACTACATATTTAATTTGATCTCAATAAATTTGATCTAGGCAGTCAGGAAAGTATTGATAATGGAAGAAAGGGAAAGAGGTGAAGGGATCCAAGCATTTACTTTTTAAATCATTTTTATTTAAAGTTTTGAGTTCCACATTCTATCCCTTTTTCTTCCCCCTCCTTGAGACAGAAAGCAATCAGATATAAGTTATGTATATGCAATTATGTGAAACATTTCCATATTAGTCATTTTGTATAAGAAAAAAAACATGAGGGTGAAAAATAGTTTGTTTCATTTTATGTTCAAATAATAAGTTTTCTCTGGAGGCAGATAGTATGCTTCAACATTAGTCCTTTGGGATTGTCTTGGATCATTGTATTGCTGAGAACAGTTAAGTCATTTACAATTCTTCATTGAACAATATTATTGTTAGTATGTGCAACATTTTCTTAGTACTGTTCAATTCACTATGCATTAAGTATCAGTGTATCTTTTTCCAAGTATTTATAAATTATGCTTGTCATTGTTCATAGCCCAAATTGCAATTATATACCACAGCGTTTATTCAGTGCCTATTACATGCCAGGCCCTGTGTTAAATGCTGTACAAATGTTATGTCATTTAATCTTCACAACAACTCTTTGAGGAAGATGCTATTATTATCCCCATTTTATAGTTAGAGAAATTGAGGCACAGAGAGATAAAGTGATTTTCCCAAGATCACGCAGCAGATAAGTACCTGTAATCAAATTTGAATTCAGGTCTTTCTAATATCAGTTTTATTCCCTTTTTTATTCCTTTTAACATCTAGGTGCCCCAGATCAGATGACATGTATTAATTCATCAGGCATCATGGAATGAGCTGGTGCTGGAAATTAAGTCAGTTTCTGACAATGGCAAAAAAAATTACACAGTAGTTTTAGAGTTGTGTTTACCAATCCCAAATATTTGTGTTACTTTGTCTTTAAAAAAAAAAAAAAAATTAACTTTGTTTTTTAGACTTCTCAGATATGTCAAAGGAACCTTTTTCCTTGTAACAAAGAAAATCAGGTAAAATTTATTGAGGCATCAATTGCATCAGGCAATATAAGCAAAATCATTTTAAGGCCATAGTCTCACCTTCCTACTAAGGAAAGGGAGGCACATTTCTTCTCTTGCCCTGGCCATGATTTGGGTGTTTAAAAACTCATAATTTTACAGTAGAATTTAACTTAAATTCAACTTTATGTACTTTGCTAAAAGATAGAAAAGTTCTTGTCACCATTCTACTACATAGTGAGCATGTGAAATGAAATAGGTGAATATGCTGTTTACTCAAGTGATCTTAGTTCCCAGGTTTCTTTTGTAGTGTGAGGATCTCCAGGCAGAGAATGATTCTAAAATCTTCTCTTTTTCATAACCACTGACTTTTATTCTACTTATAATGATGACCTTAATGAGTGGAGCAGTCTTTGTTGACCTTTCTAGCATCCTGAAGCAGTAAAAGGAAAGTGAGGTGGTTGGTTATACAATATTATCACATTTATATGTGAAGACTGTAGAGGTTTATTAAGTGCAACCCTTTAGTTTACAGAGGCACAGACTAATTAAGTGGCTTCTTCAGGTGACTTATATAACTAGTAAGTATAAGAGGTAGGATTTTTGAATCCAGATCTTCCTGACTTCGAGTCTTTTAGTGCCATCTATTACACTAGAAGTGGCAAACTGAGCTAGGAACATGTAAAACTCCTGAGTGCTGTTAGAACCAGTGCTTAGGAGATCCAAATTCCAAACAGAAATTTGCCCAGACTGCAGTAGTGGGGTGGCAAGGTGATGCTGGGCAGAGAACTAAGCAAAAAGAGGGAATGGAGCAGGACACTTGTTGGGGGAGGGTATTGTATGATATTGTCATTAAATTTGAGGGGGGAAAGCCCAAAATCCAGCTGGGGCCAATTCTACCCCTAGAGTCAATTAAGTCAGAGATTTAAGACTGGTGAACTGGGAAAAAGAGCACCCACATGAGAATGGGTGAGGAAGTAAAGGGACAGATTAAAAAAGAGGGATATCACGTTTTATTTTTGAGAGGGAATACCACTGAATGTGCTTCTTTGTATGAAGAGAGATTTTCTATTAAGGGAGTTAGGGACTTTACAGTTGGTATAGTTTATAGGAACTTTTTGCTTAGAGAAACTCAACTTGCCTCAGAACAAGGGAGTGGCTGGGGAGCAATTGATATTTAGGAGAATTAAGATTTTTATGCATGTAAGAAAAAACTGACCAAAGAAAAGGCAACGGTTGGTGATGAATTAATAAGTCGAAGTCATAAGATTTCCGTCATGGGGCAGTATTCTAATCACCTGAAGAAACAGTATTTCAAAGAGTGCAATAATGGAAACTTCTTAGAAAAGAGAACTCACAATAGATAGCTATTAATTCCATGAGTAATGCAGGGGAAAAGAAGGGCCAAATAAGTATAAGGATCATAAATCAAAGAATATAAGCCAAGAATAAACAGAAAGACATAAAATGATGAAGATATTGGAGGGAGGGAGTATTTAAAAACAAGTTAGCATGCATCAAATCCAAAACCAGGAGTTGAAAGCTATTATTAAACAAAGCAAAAACAAACATCTAAAACATAAAAAGGGATTTTTAAAAGGAAACCACTATGGTGTATAGAGTCATATACAACAAATCTATTTCAATTTTCAACTTGTATGCTCCATATACTATTGCTTCTAAATTCATAAAGGAACCACTAACTGAAACACAAGAATACAGAGATTTTGTGAGTGTGTGGGGGGGGGTGTTTCTCCCATGTTCTCAAAAGTTTAAGGAGATTTGGAATTATGCCTTAAAGACTATCAAACTGTACATACCCTTTGATCCAGCAGGGCTAATGCTGGGTCTTTATCCCAAAGAAATCATAAAGGAGGGAAAAGGACCCACATGTGTAAAAATGTTTGTAATGACTCTTTTTGTGATGGCAAAGAATTGGAAAATGACTAGATGCCTATCAGTTGGGTCATGGCTGAATAAGTTATGATATTTGAAGGTAATAGAATATTATCATTCTATAAAAAATGATGAATAAGCTGATTTTAGAAAGGCCTGGAAAGATTTACATGAACTGATGCTGAACAAAACAAGCAGAACCAAGAATACATTTTATACAATAAAAGGAAGAATGTGCATTGATCAACGATGAAAGACTTGGTTCTTCTCAGTGGTTCAGTGATACAAGGCAATCCCAATAAATTTTGGATGGAAAATCTGCATCCAAAAAGAGAAATAGGAAGACTGAATATGAATCAACACATGCTATGTTCACTTTCTTTTTTATTATTCTCTTGTGATTTTCCTTGTTTGTTCGGGTTTTTCTCTCCTAACATGATTCATAAGGAAATATGATTTAAATACATATGTGTGTGTATATATAACCAAAATTATTATTATTATTATTAAAATTTTTGGTGAGGTAGTTGGAGTTAAGTGACTTGCCCAGAGTTGCACAGCTAGGAAATGTTAAGTATCTGAAGTCAGATTTGAGTTAATGTCCTCCTGACTTCAGGGCCTATGCTTTCTCCACTGTGCCCTCTAGCTGCTCTCCCAGCCGGGGTGGGGGGGATAATTACAAAAATTTTTAAAAATAAAAAAGAAAGAAAGAAAAGGAGGGAGGGGAAGCAGGAAGGAAAGAATTCAGACCTGAGTATGAAATAAGATTAAAAACATGAAAAAAGTACATAATATATAGACAGTAACATAATAATGACTAGCAATTTCATTGTCTCAGTTTTAGATAAATTTAACAGAAAGATAAATAAAAATGGAAAAACAACTGAACAAATCTTGGAAGAAACTACAGATAAAAAACTTACAAAATCATCTAAATGGAACTATAAAAGAACATATATCTTTCAATAGTATGTGTAATTTTATTTCTCAAAAATCAGCCACATATTCGGAGACAGAGATATTGCAAAGAAATGTAACAAGGCAGAAGTAGCATATACATCTTTTACAGATCAAAACACAATAAAAATAATAATCAGTTCAAGGATTACAAATTAAAGGCAGACACAAATGAAGACTTAATAAATGGGTCAAAGAAGAAATTATAGATTTTTTTTTTAATGATAGTAGTGAAAGAACTTCCTCAGAATATCACTATGTACCTAAAGCAGTTATTGGGGGGGGAAACATTTTTTAGAAACATATTAACCAAATAGAAAAAGAAATGATTAATGAAGTATTTGTTTCAAAAATTAGAAAGCTAACAAAGCTAAAATTAACACAAAGGAGAATCTATTAAAAGGAGGAATAAACTGGGAACCCCCCCCCCAAAAAAAAAAAACAGTATAGAAACGAAAATTTTAAAATGAACTTTAGTTTTTGGAATAGCTAACAAAATTGACAAGCTTTTTAATCTAAGCCGATTAAAGAGAATAGAGCATAAATAGCAAATGAGCATGATAAAATCACAATAAAGCCAGAAACAATTTTACATAAAAAGAATCTTTTGGGCAGTTATGGTAACAAAACTGAGAAAACAAAAGAAATAGATTATTTTTTAAAATGTAAATTACCTCAATTGACAGAAAATCTATTAAAATCTGAACTCAGGGGCAGCTAGGTGGTGCAGTGGATAGAGCACCAGCCCTGAAGTCAGCAGGACCTGAGTTCAAATCTGGTCTCAGACACTTAACATTCCCTAGCTGTGTGACCCTGGGCAAGTCACTTAACCCCAATTGCCTCAGCAAAAAGCAAAAAAAAAAATCTGAACTCAGTTTCAGGGAAAAAAAAAAAAAAAATAGAACCTAGTCCTAGTCCCTAAATCTGGAAAGGATAAAACAGAACTATAGGCCAATATCATTAATGAATATCAATTCAAAAGTTAAATAAAATTTTGTCTGTATTGTAGTGGGTTTTTTTTAATTATTATTAATACTTTTTATTTGCAAAACATATGTATGGGTAATTACTAAACATTAACCCTTACAAAGCTTTCTGTTACAAATTTTTCCCCCCTACTCCCCACCCCTCCCCTAGATAGCAGGATATCCACTACATGATAATTATGTTAGAATACTTAAGTCGAATATATGTATAGTTATTGCCACACATCATTTTTTTGTTCAGGAGAAATCGTATCTATAAGAGAGAATAATCCAATAAAGGAAATACAATGCAAGCAAACATCAATAGAGAACATGAAAATGTTATGTTGTGGTCCACATTTCACATCCCTCACTCTGAGTGTATATGGCCTTCTTCACTGCACAATTGTAATTGGTTTGAAGCATTTCATTGTTGAAGAGAGTCATGTCCATTAGAACTGATCCTTATATAGTACTGTTGTTGCCATGTACAAAGATCTCCTGGTTCTTCTCATCTCACTCAGCATCAGTTCATGCAAGTCTCTCCAGGCCTCTCTGAAATCATCCTGTTGGTCGTTTCTTACAGAGCAATAATATTCCATAACATTCATATACCATAATTTATTCAGCCACTCTCCAGTTGATGGGCATCTACTCAGTTTCCAGTTTCTAGCCACCACAAAAAGAGCTGCCACAAACATTCTTGCACATGTGGGGCCCTTTCCTTCTTTTATGATTTCTTTGGGATATAAGTCCAATAGAAACACTGCTGGGTCAAAGGGTATGCACAGTTTGATAACTTTTTGAGCTTAGCTCCAAATTGCTCTCCAGAATGGTTGGATCCGTTCACAGCTCCACCATGTCTTACAGTGTTTATTCAAAAAATCATCCATTATTATCAAATTGGATTTGTTGGGAGGCGGCGACAAGGATCTTTGGGTCAAATGTAGACAACAGCATAATTAATCAATTTTTTAAAAATCCAACTGAGTATGGTTCACAACATAGCATTTTCACTCTTTTTGTTATTTGCTTGCATTTTATTTTCTTTCTCATTTTTTACCTGATTGATTTGATTTTTCTTGTGCAGCAAAATAATTATATAAAATGTGTATGCATATATTGGATTTAACATATATTTCTCCCATGTTTAACATATTGGACTACTTGCCATCTAAGGGATGGGGTGGGAAATTGGAACACAAGGTTCCAATTAACAAGAGTTAATGTTGAAAAAATTATCCCTCCATACGTTTTGAAAATAAAAAGCTGTAATAAAAAATCATTTAAAAAATACATGTATATTGGAAGAACAAAAGGTCAAGGATTTCAAGGGGATTAATGAAAAAAAAGGCAGATGAAGGTGGCCTTGCTGTACCAGATCTAAAACTATATTATAAAGCAGCAGTCATCAAAACCATTTGGTACTGCCTAAGAAATAGAGCAGTCAATCAGTGGCACAGGATTGGTTATCAGGACAATCTAGGCAATAACTTCAACAATTTAGTGTTTGATAAGCCCAAAGACCCCAGCTTTTGGGATAAATACTCTCTATTTGGCAAAAACTGCTGGGAAAATTGGAAACTAGTGTGGAAGAAATTAGGGCTTGACCCCTACTTAACACCACATACCAAGATAAGATCTAAATGGGTTCATGATCTAAATATAAAGAGGGACTTTGTAAGCAAGTTAGAGGAACATAATATAGTTTCTCTCTCAGACCTGTGGAGATGGAATAAATTTTTGTCCAAAGAAGACCTGGAACTCCTAATTGAACACCAGATGGATAATTTTGACTATATTAAGTTAAAAAGTTTCTGTACAAACAAAACAAAGGCAGACAAGATTAGGAGGGAAGCATCAAATTGGGAAATCATCTTTACATTTAATGGTTCTGATAAAGGTCTCATTTCTAAAATATATAGAGAATTGTCTCATATATATAAGAATTCAAGCCACTCTTCAATAGATAAGTGGTCAAGGGATATGAACAGACAATTTTCAGATGATGAAATTAAAACCATCTCTAGTCATATGAAAAGTTGTTCCAAATCACTATTGATCAGAGAAATGCAAATTAAGACAACTCTGAGATACCACTACACACCTGTCAGATTGGCTAAGATGATAGGAAAAGATAACGATGAATGTTGGAGGGGATGTGGGAAAACTGGGACACTAATACATTGTTGGTGGAGCTGTGAACGGATCCAACTATTCTGGAGAGCAATTTGGAGCTATGCTCAAAAAGTTGTCAAACTGTGCATACCCTTTGACCCAGCAGTATTTCTACTGGGCCTATATCCCAAAGAGATCTTAGAGGAGGGAAAGGGCCCCACATGTGCAAGAATGTTTGTGGCAGCCCTTTTTGTAGTGGCTAGAAACTGGAAACTGAAGGGATGCCCATCATTTGGAGAGTGGCTGAATAAATTATGGTATATGGAATGTTATGAAATATTATTGCTCTGTAAGAAACGACCAGCAGGACGATTTCAGAGAGGCCTGGAGAGACTTGCATGAACTGATGCTGAGTAAAACGAGCAGAACCAGGAGATCATCATACACAGCAACAACAGTATTACATGATGATCAATTCTGATGGACATGGCTCTCTGCAACAAAGAATTGTCTCAAACCAGTTCCAATTGTTCACTGAAGAAAACCATATACACCCGGAGAGAGGGATATGAAATATGGACCACAACGTAACATTTTCATGATCTCTATTGACATTTGCTTGCATTGTGTTGCCTTTTTCTGATTCTTTTTTTTTTTTTTTCTTGTAGATAGGATTTTTTCTTGCATAACTTCTCAAGCATTTCAACATTATTAACATGTCATGGACTTCCTGCCATCTAGGGAAGGGGAAGGGACTGGGGGTAAAATTTGTAATGGAAAGCTTTGTAAAGATCAACGCTGGGGAACTACCCATACATATATTATACAAATAAAAAGCTTTAATAAAAAAAATACATGTATATATGTATATGTATGTATTCAAAAGCACACAACAGTCTTAGTAGGTGTAGGACAAACTTTTGAAAAAAAATATAACATTAATTAGGCAGAAAACTACAAAATATAGGCATCAAGAGAATTTTAATATCTTAAAAGGCATCAGTCTAAGTCCCAAAACAAGCATCACATGTAGTCAGTTACAGTAAAACCTTTTCCATCAAATATAAAGATGAAGGAAGCTTTGAGTATTATTTGAGATAATTAAAGAAATGCTAGCAACAGGAGGCAATGACAAGAGAAAAATTAAAGGCATAAATTTAAGAGGAAATAAAATTATTCCTATTTGCTGGTGATAGCATGGTTATTTGGAGAATTCTATGAAATCAGCAGCGATATTCATCTAGACAAGTAATAGCTTTAGCAAAGAGAAGGGTATAAAATAAATCTTCTAAATATTAAAAACAACTGCATTTCTATATAACAATAACAAAATTCAAGAGACAATAATAGAAAGAGAAATCCTATTTCACAGAAGTATAAAATGCTTAAAATACCCGGGTTTCATTGTATAAGAACACACAAAAGACTTATAGATTCATTTGCAAGATTCTACAATACATTCTAAGTGGATACATGATCTTAATACTAAATATCATATTGTGAAAAAAAATTAGAAGAAAAGCAGATCTCAGAAAATGAGGTAAATGGTTTAATAGGAAAAAAATCTTTATTAGATTTCTCTGATTGGGCAGGTAATCAGCACAATGGAGAGAGCAGGAGTACTTGAAGTTAAATCCAGCTTCAGACACTTAACACTTAGTTAGCTGTATAATCCTGACAAATCAATTAATCCCATTTGCCTTGCCAAAAAAAAAATTCTTTGAAAAGAACAAGCACACACACACACTCTCTCTCTCTCTGTCTCTCTCTCTCTCTCTCTCTCTCTCTCTCTGCCTCTCTCTCTCTCTCTCTCTCTCTCTGTGATCTTTGAAATAATCCTGGAGGTAGTACTAATTTTTTATAATACCTTTTTATTTTTCAAAATACATGCAAAGATAGTTTTCAACGTTTAAAAAACCTTGTGTTCCCACCTGTCACATTGGCTAAAATGACAGGAAAAGATAATGATGAATGCTGGAGGGGATGTGGGAAAGCTGGGACACTTAATACATTGTTGGTGGAACTGTGAATGGATCCAACCATTCTGGAGAGCAATTTGGAACTATGCTCAAAAAGTTATCAAACTGTGCATACCCTTTGACCCAGCAGTGTTTCTATTGGGCCTGTATCCCAAAGAGGTCTTAGAGGAGGGAAGGGGCCCCACATGTGCAAGAATGTTTGTGGCAGCCCTTTTTGTAGTGGCTAGAAACTAGAAACTGAATGGATGCCCATCAATTGGAGAGTGGCTGAATAAATTATGGTGTATGAATGTTATGGAATATTATTGCTTTGTAAGAAACGACCAGCAGGACGATTTCAGAGAGGCCTGGAGAGACTTGCATGAACTGATGCTGAGTGAAATGAGCAGAATCAGGAGATCATTATACACGGCAACAACAGTATTACATGATGATCAACTCTGATGGACATGGCTTTTTGCAACAAAATAATGTCTCAAACCAGTTCCAATTGTTCACTGAAGAAAGCCATATACATCCAGAGAAAGGTATATGAAATGTGGACAACATAACATTTTCAAGCTCTCTTTTGATGTTTGCTTGCATTGTGTTGCCTTTCTCTGATTCTTTTTTTTTTTTTCTTGTAGATAGGATGTTTCTTGCACAACAGCTTGTCAAGTATTTCAACATTATTAACATGTAGTAGACTTCCTGCCATCTAGGGGAGGAGAGGGAACTGGGGGCAAAATTTGTAATGGAAAGCTTTGTAAAGATCAATGCAGGGGAACTACCCATACATATGTTATGCAAATAAAAAGCTTTAATTAAAAACAAAACAAAACAAAAAAAAAACCTTGTGTTCCAAAATTTTCTCCCTCTCTTCCTTCCTCCCTCCTCACCTAGACAACAGCAAGTAATCCAATATAGGTTGAACACGTGCAATTCTTCTAAACATATTTCTACATTTGTCATGCTGCACAAGAAAATCAGATCAAAAAGAAAAAAAAATAAGAAAAAAAGCAAACAAAGACAGCAACTACAAAAAAATGAAAATACTATGTTGTGATCCCAGAGTTTCCTCTCTGGATGCAGATGGCTCTCTCCACCTGAGAATTGGCCTGAATCACCTCATTGTTGAAAAGAGCCAAGTTCACATATCATCCTGCTGATTGCTTCTTACAGAACAGTAATATTCAATTACCTTCATATGTCATAATTTATTCATTCAGCCATTCCCCGATTGATGGGCATCCACTCAAATTTTAATTTTGACTCAACACAAAAAAGAGCTGCTACAAATATTCTTGCACATATCAGTCCCTTTCCCTCCTTCATGATCTCTTTGGCATACAGACCCAGTAGAAAAGCTGCTGGATCAAAGTGTATGCACAGTTTTGCAACCCTTTAGTTATAGCTCCAAATCGCTCTCCAGAATGGTTGGATCATTTCACAGCTCCACCGTCGTTTAACATTTCTTACTATCTTTGTATAGTCATTTATTTCCTTTTAATCAATTCTAATTTTTAGGAAAGTCTTAAGGAAGATTTATTACTTTTTAATGCTAAGCTGTCCTTTAGTTCTTTTTTTTTTTTTCTAGTGCATTTGTTTCATATTTTAAACATTTGCTTTATTTCTTCTAGGGATTCCTGTAGTCCTTATAAGAAATCCATTTTTTTCCCATGGTTCCATCTATAGTTGTTGTAGAAGTACCCTCTTATTTTAGGTTGGATTTCTATATATATATATGCATATTTATCTGTCTGTATATTTACAGTGATTTTTTTTTTTTAATAGTGGTTGGTATCTTCTTTGCTTTACTCTTTTCACCAATCTTTTATTTTCTTAATTGGGGCTTTGTGCCAGGGCCCCCGCTCCATCATTCTCTGCTTTGCTTTTGGGACTGATTATTGGCCCCACTTGGTCTCTGACCCCCATATCCCTGAGTTAGGTCTTCTGACTCTTGAAGGTTTAGGGTTCATAGATCTTTAGAGCCCCCTAATAGCATCTTATGGTTGAGTGCTATCATACTTGGAGGATAGGCTTTCTATTTCTCCTAGTGGTTTTGATGATTTTCAACCACCTGAGTCTTTCTCAGGGAGAACTTCCATTCTTACTGCTTCTAGATATAAAACCTTGCAGTCTATATGTCTTGCCCCACCACTAAGCCTTCAGAAAGATTCTTAGCTTATTTGCTTGAGCAGAAGTACTGGTTTTTCAGGTATTGGACCTTTTCTATTGCCCATGGGCTTCTAGTTAACTTGTTCTGTTCTGCAGTAGAAGTTATTTGCTATAACTTCTTGTTAGGTTTCTTAATCCTCCCTCCCACTCCTACCCCTCTGGTGCTATTTTTAAGTTTTTGCTAGAGTAAGGATATTGGAACCTCTATTTTGGCAACCATCTTATCCAGAAAACCTTTTCATTTCTTTTGTTGTACATTGTATCTAAAATAAAAAAGGAAAATTTAATTTGGGAAGTTTTTTGGGTCATATATCTCTGATATTCAGAACCCCTTTGGCAGTCTGGAATAACCTATGGGCTGCTCAGAACAATGTTTTTAAATTCACAAAATAAAATATAAGATTACAAAGGAAACCAGTTATTGAAATATTTTTTTCAACATCCCCCCCTACACACACACACACACACACACACACACACACACACACACACACACA
>JAJPUD010006107.1:0-48272 GCA_023553655.1 Myrmecobius fasciatus | reverse complement strand
ACACACACACACACACACACACACACACACACACACACACACACACACACGTACGTTTTCAGAGGCCAGTTTAAAAACCTCTGATTTATCTAGTAAAACCTCTTCTTCATATAAGATTAGGAAACCAATACTTTAGTAGAAAAAGAACTTAGCCAAGTAGCTCATTGGCAGAACTTATTTGATTTGAGAGAATCCAGGATTGTGATGCTTTGTGAATTTTCTTTCATAGGCTCAAACCGTCCAAGTTGCTGAAGTTGAGCCACAAGCCCAACCACAACCTTCACCAGAACTCCTACTCCCCAATTCTCTGAAGCCAGAAGAAGGCCTTGAAGTTTGGAAAAGTTGGGCCCAGACTAAGAATGCTGAATTGGAGAAGGATGCCCAAAACCGACTTGCACCCATTGGCCGTAAGTGTCTGAGGCTGGATAGTCCACTCTCAGCTCACTTTTCACTCAGCATATGTAAGACAGTAGAGAATGGGGAAAGAAGGACAACAAAAGCAAGTCTTAGAAGATTCCCGTTATTTTACATTTTATGGGTATTTAGTTTCATATTTAAAAGTAAGTTCTATTAAATGACAAGTAGTTTAGACCTGGACTACCTCCACTCTGCTTTTTTTTCTCCTTTTTTCCCCTTAGTGTTTTACTTTTTCCAGTTACATGTAAACATACTTTACATAGATTTTTGAGTTCTAATTCCCTCCTCTCCCCCCAAAACAGCAAGCAATCGGATATAAGTTATATGTGTACAATCATATTAAGCATATTTCCACATTATTCATGTTTTGAAAGAAAAATGAAAACAAAAGGGAAATTCTACAAGAAAGAAAGAAAAAGAAGTGAAAATGGTATGTGCTTCAATCTGCATTCAGACTCCATAGTTCTTTTTATGGATGTAAAAGTTTTCCATCATGAGTCTTTTGGAATTATCTTTGACCATTGAATTTCTGAGAATAGCTAGAACTTAGAATCTTAAAGCTCTGCCAATTCGTAACTCTGTCCTACTAGGGCAAGATACTTAACTCCCTTGAACCAAAGTAAACACCTCTCCAAGGTGGAGATAATCACATATATAGTATTTTCCCTACAAGGTAGCTATAAAGTTTTAATTAAATACTATTTTATAAAGTGTTTTGTTCATTTTAAAGCACCATGTTGTTGTAATTTATTATTATTCCCCAGGCTTATTATAATGCCCATGTATATTGTTTTGAACTTTCTTAGGTTGTCTGTCTCTGTGCTTATATCTTTTAGGTTTGAATGGAAAATCCATTAGTAAAATTGGACATTTGGGGCTTACTTGCAAGTATTTTGTCATTGTCTAATAGAGAGAATAAAAAAAAAGATAAGGATTTGTTAAGAACCTACCATGAGTCAGGCCCTATGCTTAGCATTTTACAAATATCTAATCATCATGAGAAGTCAGTGCTATTATTAATCCCCATTTTACAGTTTAAAAAACTGAGATAGAGGTTAAAAGACATATCTGTGTCACACAGCTAGTTGAGTATTTAAGGCTGGCTTGGGTCTTCCTGATTTCAGACCCAACACTAGATCCACTGTGCTACCTACCTGCTTCTGATAGCAATGGTAGTTTCTCTTCTGCAGCTGTAATAAACAACTGGTGATGAAGTGGAATTGAAAAGGAAGAGGAAAACACCGTGGTCAAAGTTAATTACAATGAATATGCTGAAAAACTCTAAATTTGCATGTGTTGCTGACTCATTGATAGGGATTTTTAATGGCACAGGCACAGCTGATCCACTTGCTAATCTTTGTAACTTCCTTTTAGGTCGACAGCTACTTCGATTTCAGGAAGATCTTATCTCCTCAGCTGTGGCAGAGTTGAATTATGGTTTATGCTTAATGACACGGGAGGCTCGAAATGGAGAAGGTGAACCATATGACCCAGATGTGCTGTACTATATCTTCCTATGTATTCAGAAGGTAGGAGCCAGAAATCTCAGAAGTGTATTTTATCTCTAATTCCAGATAAGATTTATTTGAGGGTCAAATAATTTTTGTTTTCAATGAAAGTAAAATAATGTAATGCTAATCAATCAGATATTTATTTCTCAATCAAGATTCTTTTGATTTTTATTTAATACTGTTTATTTAATGGAAATTGATGAAATACTTTACAGATATTCTTTGTTTTATTTAATCCAAGGTACTTGTACTACTTACCTACCTTTTTCTTAACCACCTAATGAAAAGGCTTAACATTTTTCTTGATCAGCTTTCTACCCTATACACTATAAAAATATGTTTTAACTTAGGTGCTTTTGTGACATTTTGTCATAAAACATAGTGGGTGAACTAAATTTTAACTTTGAGTTTGAAAAAACAGATACGGATTTTAAGTACATCACAACTTAGGGTAAGCAGCTCAATATAGTAAAAATATTCCTGACTGAGGCATGAAATCTGGTGTCTACTTCTATGTGGTCAATGAAATAATTCATATAGATCATAGAATTAGAGCCAGCTAGTTGAAATTCTCTCATCTTTTTATTTGTTTTAACAAGACCTTTGATTTCATTGGTCTAGGGCACTTAGAGATTTGGTTTGCTTGGGGATTCTTAGGGTAAATGACTTGTTCAGTCTCCCACTGCCACACTATGTTTTAGAGACAATATTTGAATGTAGGTCTTTATCACTCTTGAGTTAAGTACAGAAAAGGAAGCTGAGTTCCAGTAGTGATGTGACTTGCCTAAAGTCACATAGGTAGCACTCAACAGATAGGATTTTAACCTAGCCTTTGTACAGACATAGCCAATGCTGCTTAATTTATTCATGTTGCCTCCCGATTAAATCTTTTTGAGCCTTTACAGAGATGCCCTTTCTGTGAAATTGGCATGATAATAATTACTATATGTACTTCATGGTGGTGATTGTGAAAATCAGAGGAAATAATAAAGAAGATATAATGATCCTGAAAGAGTACAATGGTCTTCCTATAGAAGCATAGGATTTAGAATTGTGAAAGGCCATTGAAAAATTGAGTAGTACAAAAAAATTTAAGAGGCAGAGTTAGCCAAGCATAGCCAAGGGAATAAGTACTCTGACTGGAATATAGAATTCCAGAGAGCCCCTTGTTTAACTGCCATACGGTTTAGCTTATGTGTTTTATGGGCAAGGACTGCTTTGTCTTCCTGAGAGGTTTTATTAAACCTCTTAGTTGTTGGGTGTTTTTTTTTTTTTGTTTGTTTGTTTTTGTTTTTCTCAAATAAGGGGAAATAAAATTTTATGTATATGTTCATTTAGTGAGAAAATCCAGAGAAAGTGCAGAAAGGACAGGAGAGAATTGTATGGTGGAGGCAGTGTCAGAAGGACGTAGGGTTGGACTGCCAACCCCTCAGCTTCCTGCAGACAGTGAACAAGAGGATCACAAAAGGAAGAAGCCCCCTTTTCCTTAGAACACACCTTACTTCAAGAATCATTTGGGTACTTGAAATCCATGGGTACGAAAGGGCATGGATGTTGTATAGACAATATTGCTAAGATACAATGATGCTACTGTCCATCAGCTGTGATTCCCACAGTAAGGAAAGTCTCTCTGTCCTCTGCCTCCATCCTCTCTGCCTTATCAACCCAAGGATGTCCATGGATGAGAAGGAAGCCTACACTCTGGCATGTTTCTCTTACTGTATTTTTTGGGAGATAAACACACCTACTTTGGAAAGAACCAACCTAGAAAATTGCTCATTTCTACTGTGACTCTGTTTCCTTTGTAGTATCTTTTTGAAAATGGCCGAGTAGATGACATATTTTCAGATCTCTATTATGTTCGGTTCACGGAGTGGCTTCATGAAGTTCTGAAGGATGTTCAGCCTCGAGTCACATCTCTCGGTGAGTTACCCTCCTTGGCCAAAGTGACTTGTTTCCTGCCACTATCTTGAGTTGCTGAATGTGAATTGTCGACACTCTTTCCCTTTCCCCGTTGGGTTATTTTGCATTCACACCTCTACCACCCTTTTGGGAAGAGAACTTGGAAGTTAGCAAAATGTTCCTCAGCTTTGTCCCACTGAAAAATAGTAAACAACACAAAATGTTTGAGGATGCCAGATAAAAGAAAACTTCAAAACCTTTTAAATGTTTAACATTTTCATGTGATTTACCATGTTTCAGAGAATGATGGAATATTTTTTTTTTATTAAAGCTTTTTATTTGTATAACATGTATATGGGTAATTTTCCAACATTGATCTTTACAAAGCTTTCCATTACAAATTTTACCCCCAGTCCCCTCCCCTCCCCTAGATGGCAGGAAGTCCACTACATGTTAATAATGTTGAAATGCTTGAGAAGTTATGCAAGAAAAATCCTATCTACAAGAAAAAAAAAAGAAACAGAGAAAGGCAACACAATGCAAGCAAATGTCAATAGAGATCATGAAAATGTTACGTTGTGGTCCATATTTCATATCCCTCTCTCTGGGTGTATATGGTTTTCTTCAGTGAACAATTGGAACTGGTTTGAGACAATTCTTTGTTGCATAGAGCCATGTCATGATGGAATATTTTAAAACAACAATCATGGTATAGTAATATTCATGTAAGATGAACATATATGCTTTGCCTATTTTTTTTTAATATCACTTGTTTTTTATTCATTTTGGCATCATTGGTTTTGGGGTTCAAAACCTTGCTTTCCTACTGTAGACTTAAGCAGTAAGTAAGTAATAAGACTGATCTTAGGCAACTCAATTCCTCTGTGTGGTGCATAATTTTCTTCATCTTGCAAATGAAAGCATTGAGAGTATTGGCTCTCTAAGGCCCCTTTAGATATGAGTCCTGTCAAACTGATAAATTCTGATTTAGTTTATGTGAAGAAATCAGCAAGCAGGTGATAAAATTTACTGACAAAATTACTTAAGGAATGAATTTGGTCCAGGGAAGTGACTGGCACCAGAAAGCTTATGGTAAGAAATGTGCCCAGAAATGCCTTCAGGGACATACTGCCTCTGTTTGCCAACTCAATATGTGCTTTCTAGTTCTCCCTGGAAATTATGGAGGTAATTCCATTCTCTTACTTTTTTTCCCCCTCCCTGGAAGCAGATTCAGAGAAAAGCTAAACTGTGTAGTTAAAACTGTATCCTCACCTGTATCCTCACCTACTATTGTGAGTGTGCCCCATCTATGTACTAGTTAGGTGAGAATATACATCCAACTCCCAGCTAAGACACAAGTCTAAGTTACTGTCTTGGCCCTGAGCTAAATTCTTAATTGATGGCTATACACTGGGCTATACACAGGAATAGCCAACTGGCCAAATTGAAAAAAAAAAAAATGAGAGTACCTGGAAATCTAAGTATGCTGTTAGGTGAAAGAGGCACTTAAACCAGACTAGAACTACTGCAATAGGAATATAGTCCCAGGTACCTCTGACGGCTTAAGGAGCCCATACCTCTTTGGGCTCAACACTGTTACACACAGGTTAGTTCAGCTGAGTAGGTCATCTTTGTTTTGGCCTAGAAAGGGGAAAGTTAGTAGTCCAAGATGCTGTGAACCAACCCCACTTTTATCACCTAATATGTTTGTTGCCTGATGCATAGCAGAGATTTAGGGCTGTAGATATAAGACTTGAAGACAGGTTAAAAAAGAAGTAGAAAATCTTAAGCTGAAGTTGGGAGTGCTATCATCACTCCCTGATCTTTAATGCTATGCATTCCATTTTCCACTGTTTGCTAATGTCAACACATTGTTCCATGTGCCTCCTTGACACACTTCCCATATCCATATTGTGAAAGTATTCTCTCATTGTAGGTTATGTCCTGCCCAGCCGTGTGACAGAGGAGATGCTGTGGGAGTGTAAGCAACTGGGGGCTCACTCCCCCTCTACGCTCCTTACTACGCTTATGTTTTTTAACACAAAGTAAGTTTCTAAAGAATGGGAACTTAAAAATTTTGGGTGGTAGTTGCATTTAGGGAGACACAGAAGAATGGGTTGTTATGCTTATGAGGCAAGGTTTCCATCCTATCTCCCCCTTAATATGTAAGAGAAAGGTCCAAGAAACTGATCAGCCTAGGATCTGAGAGGAACCCAACTTGTTTCTGAAATTGTTTATTTTTTTTTTTAGAACCCAAGTTTCTCTGTGCCCCAGGGTGGTGAGCCAGAATCTGCCTATGTAGCTATTTAGGTTCCCTGATACCCTTTTAAATTATTTTGTCTGACTTCAGATATTTCTCTGAGCTACTTGTGGTCAGTGGGTGAGTAAAGTTGTCCTTCCTGCATTTTTCTCATGGGCGTCCCATCATTTTGATATTTCCCTATTTTATGATTTAGGTACTTTCTGTTGAAAACAGTAGACCAACATATGAAACTGGCCTTTTCCAAAGTTTTACGGCAGACAAAGAAGAACCCTTCAAATCCCAAGGATAAGAGCACAAGTATCCGGTATCTGAAGGCACTTGGCATACACCAGACTGGCCAAAAAGGTAGGGAGTTTGAGACTTTTTAGTAGTAGCAGACCCCATTTCCTGTTGTGATGTGACAGGACTTACTTGGGATAACTGTAGGCAGAAAGTAACCAACCTGATCTGGTTGTCCACTACCCTCCACCCCATATCCCCCATTTTGCTGATCTACTGCAGGTAGCAACTGAAAATGGTCCTTGTCAAATCCTGTATTCCTTAAACCCACTTCTGCCCAGCCAGGTGAGAAGCTCTAACTTTATCCTTGCAAAAAGCAAGAATTCCAGAGAAGTCAGTGCAAGCTCCCATGTTTCTACCTAAAATGATGAAAGGAGATGCCTTCTGGCTCACTAATCTGAGGTGTGGGTGTGCATGGGCTGTGGAGTTGTCTATGTTCCTCTTGAGCTGTGTTCTAGCCAGGCAGAGGAGCAATCTGACACTATATATATGGTGGGGGTGGGTTCTGTAGTTACAGATGATATGTATGCCGAGCAGACTGAGAATCCAGAGAATCCACTGAGGTGCCCCATAAAACTCTATGATTTCTACCTCTTCAAATGGTGAGGCTTCTTTTTCTCTATTTGTTGGGAGGGGAGAATTTGACCCCTGGGGAAAGGAATTCTCATGGCTGAGGTATTAAGGAAGTTTCAGATCCTCTCCAACATTGTAAAGTTTAAACAATACATGTTTTCATTTTTGAAGTAGATTTTTATTATTTCACCTAATTTTTTTTCCCCTTTATAGCCCTTTCCCTCCTGGAAAGCCATTCCTTATGAGAAAATATCTTTAAAAGGGAGGGAAAAAAATCAAAACTGAGGGATATATAATAAAAACAACTTGCTCAAATAACATTTTTTCCCATGCACTTTAGTAGTGTGTGTGTGTAGGTATGGTATTCCTGCCATTTTGCTGTTTTTGCTCTCCTTTTTCCTAGTCAGTGAGGAATCCCATGGAAATTAGAGCTTGATGCTCCTTGAAGGGAATTCAAGAGAAAAACAGTGCAGGGGGAGTCACTTGTCAGATTTAGGAATAAAAGCACGATTTATCCTTAATATTCCCCCCCCCTTTTTTTTTTTCAGTCCCCAGAGTGTGAAAGGCCGAAATGACACATTTTACCTGACACCTGAGCCAGTCGTGGCACCCAACAGCCCAATCTGGTATTCAGTTCAACCAATCAACAGAGAGCAAATGGAACAGATGCTTACCCGAATCCTGGTGATACGAGAAATTCAGGAAGCTATTGCTGTGGCAAATGCCAGTAACATGCACTGAGCATCTCCTTTCAACTAAGATGGGGAAAAAAACGAGGAAAAACTGTACAGACTTTCACACTAAAGAAGAGGCCTCAGTTTTTTTCTTTTTTCTTTTTTTTTAATTGGTGTAGTTATGAAGCCCTTTTAGGTTGCTTCTGTTGAAAAGAAAATATAAAAGTAAAATCTACCCACCATGCATCATCACAGACCCATGACAGACTCTTGTGCCTGCTGCAGCAATATGTTTCTAAAAGAATTGGACACCCTGGAAAGTTGCTGGCTAACTTTTTTTTTTTTTTTTTTTTTTTTTTTTTTTAAACTGGGGCCTGGGGAAGGGGCCTAGACCGAAGAGGAAAAAATATGACCCCTTCCTCACCTCCAGAGAGAAGAGAAATTATGATGGATCTCCCTTCCTGCCCCGGGGTGCCTGCTATGCCTGCCTTCCCCAGGGGCCTGGCTGGCCTTGCCTGTCGCTGGTGTAGCCATGTTATTTTTCTTTCTTTGTGCTCAGACATTAACTTGGCATCTTAATGGAAGAAAAATAAGGGGAGAGAACTTCAATTATGATTTATTAAAGACAATTTCTATTCAGCCCCTTTAAGACAAATGACATTTTAGATGTTAAAGTAAAAACTTTACCATGCTTTTTTTTTTTTTTTTTTTTTTTTTGGCCGAACATTGAGGCCTTAAAAATTGAGGCACATGTGCCTGATGGAATTCTTGTAACATACATTTGTGTATCATATAAAGATACAACACTGTTTCTCTTATGTATTCTTACTCTAGTTGTTTATTAAGAATGACAAGCACGTCTTTTCAACATGCTATTGAACAATGCGTCTTTATTTGGGAAGGGAGAGCAAAACATGGGAGACAGGGTTAGGGTTGTTTTAACTTCTCCAGGTTTGCCACTTAGTAGAGAAAATGCCATTCCTCTCCAGTGCTTATTTCTGAAGAAAATGACACATAATTTTGGAACTGAGGGATCATCTATTCCTACCTCATTATTTTATTGTCTTGAAAAGTTTAAGTTAATTTAATCAGGATTACCCAGGGGCAGAGCTTAAATCCAAGCCTCTTGACACCACGTCCAGAGTTCTTTTCAAGTTAGAGGATGTCAGGATTAAATACTGTTGGGAGGGAAAGTGCTTCTTCTGGTGCTAAGCACTGTGTGACTAAAAAGTTATCAGATTGCTCTGGGATTATTTCTGACTCTTCTAAGGTATATGAATTTGTTTCCTTACTAGTAATTTTCTAAAAAAAAAAGACTTCTCTACACAATTCAGTAGCTTCCCTTCTCCCATTGTTGTAAATGAGTCCTAAAGTGTTATGAAAAGTCTGGCAGAAAGAAGAGCTTTCTCTTGTTTAATATCCATGATAGGAGAATTGTCACATCACAAGAAAGGAACCTTGCTTGGTCATGGAGGCTGTGGGCCACTGAAGCCTCAGCTGCCGGTTCCCAGCTGATCTACGGGAATAGGACATCTCCCTGGAGGCACAGGGGACTAGGAGAGGAACCGTAATACATTTTGTTGTTTTTGATGATGGCATTTTTTTGACTCCTATGAACATTTTTCTAACACTTAATGTTCTTAAATGACTACAATTTCATTTGGCCTTTTAACAGCGCCCAATTTTTGCTTCATTTTTGACAATGAATAAACAATATTGCTTCGGGAATAGAACTCTCTGTAGAGATATGGCCCCGTTCTGACTGTAGGTTGAATTTGTAAATATTGACACACTGGAAGTTGGCCTGTCCTGCAGAATTGGGCTTTTTATATCGATTTTTGGGCTAGGTGGTGGGAAACCGTTCAGTCTAATAATAATGACAGCTAGCATCTAATATAACTTTTTTTTTTTTTTTTTTTGCTTTTTTGCTGAGGCAATTGGGGTTAAGTGACTTGCCCAGGGTCACACAGCTAGGAAGTGTCTGAGACCAGATTTGAACTCAGGTCCTCCTGATTTCAGAGCTGGTGCTCTAACCACTGCGCCACCTAGCTGTCCCTATATAACATTTTTAAGGTTTGCATTTTATCTTGACAACTCCAAGAGGTCGGTGCTATTATCTTTGTTTTAAAGAGCTGGCTTACCTTGCCCTCCTTAACTCGGGGCAGGGGGTGGGTGTGAACTTTGATGTAGGCCCACCCCGTATTCCCTGAGAGTCTAATCCGACTCCGGAATACACTTCTTTACACACCCCAATGCCTACATAGGGATAGGGACTGCCGTCCCAATGCCTCCTTGTGCCGGCCACGTTAGGGAACGAGGGGGGAAACAGAGAACTGCGAAGCCGGAAGCGGAGCAAAGCGGGCGCAGCCCCCTTGGGTGTCGATTTTCTCCGAGAACAGGACCAAAATGGTTAAAGATCCTAAGGCAGTAAGCGGACTCCCACTGAGTGTCCCGCAGTCCCAGGGGGCTTTTAGTGAAACCCTTTTAAATAGCTGAACACGCTGAGGCGTGGAGAGCCGGTGGCAGATCGGGGCTGAAACTCGCGTCCTCGGGGCATCCCGGACTGAGCCTTGGCGATGTGGTCTCGTTCTGCGGATGGACCCACTGAGGCAAAGGGGTTAAGGTGTGACTTGACCTTCCTGACTTGCAGCTCTGCATAGTCCGGCCCGGGAAACCAGACGCCGGCCTCCAGACTGGATAACCCCACTTGCCTCCTTGAGGCTGAGAGCGAGTGTCTTTTGCGCAAGCGCTAACCCCACCCCTGCGGGCCTTTCGCAGGCCCCGCCCTCCGCGGCGCGGCTCGACGCCGCTGTTCTCGCGCTTTGCTCGGCCTTAAGCGCGCGTGCGTGCGCGTGCGTGACTGACGCCGCGGGCACGCCTCCCGCGCTCCTGCGCCGTGACGCAGCGGGCGGGTTTATATTGGCGCCGCCGAGCTTCTTTCGGCCTCTGCGGGAGAAGCATCGACTCCACGCGACTCTAGTCGGCTCTCCCGCCAGCCCGGCCCACCTCCTCTCCCCATCCCCGTCCCGTCCCCGGTATGGCAGACTATCTTATCAGCGGCGGCACTTGTTATGTCCCAGATGATGGACTCACGGCGCAGCAACTCTTCAACTGCGGAGATGGGCTCACTTACAAGTGAGGGAGGGGTTCGGGCACGACTTCCTGGAGCAGGGGGATAGGGAGGGTGAAGAGAGGCCGAGACCAGGACCAGGAGAGGAGGGGCGCCAGCAAGGAGGCGGGGGGAGGAGAGAGCAGGAGGGAGGTGGCTGCCCTTTAGGGCGAGCCTTTGGCTTGATGCCTCTGGTAGGTGTCAGCAGGGTGATGTCAGTCCGGAAAATGGACCACAGTGAGGGGGTGAGGGGAAGGTTCTCCTGTGGGGGGCTGGGAGGGAAGGAGACGGTGGCTGGAATTTCAGGCCCAAAATATCTCTTCCCTGGGGCACATGGAGCTGTCAGTCGCCAGCCCTGGGCCAGGTCTGATGACTTCAGAGGAAAGGGACAGCGGAGCCCTGTGGGTGCAGGAGGTGGGGAGGGGGCCCCAGGCTGAAGTCCTCCTCCTCACATCTCCTTTCAGTGACTTCCTCATCCTCCCGGGCTACATAGACTTCACGGCTGACCAAGTAGTAAGTGGAATTCCAAACCCCTATGTTGAGGGGGCGGGATAGAGCCGCTATCAGGCGGGACTCTGGGAGGCCCTCGGAGGGCGCTTGTTTATTCCCCAAGGTTGGCCTGGCTCACTCTGTCCTGACCAGAGCCGCCTCTGTCCCCAGGACCTCACTTCAGCACTTACCAAGAGGATCACTCTGAAGACCCCACTTGTTTCATCTCCAATGGACACAGTCACGGAGGCTGGGATGGCTATTGCCATGGCGGTAAGTCTTGTGAAGACGATGTAGGGAAGGCCATGGGCCTGCAGGATCCAGACTGACTGCTCCTTATGTTTATCCACAGCTCACAGGGGGTATTGGCTTTATCCATCACAACTGTACCCCAGAATTCCAGGCCAATGAAGTCCGCAAAGTGAAGGTCAGTTTGGCAGCACTCTTGTTCACGGGTGGACCTGGAAGTGTTTGTTTTGTTTTGTTTTTTAATGCACGAGCACTGCATATGTGCTCAGGAGAGCTAATAAAATTTGTAACAGAAAGCTTTGTAAGGGTTAATGTTTAGGAATTAGCCACACATATGTTTTGCAAATAAAAAGTATTAATTTAAAAAAAGAGAGAGAGAGAGAGAGCTAATAAAGCCCACTGGCAGAGGTTCATGGGAGTTTGGTCATTCCAGCCACAGATAGGGGGGTGGTATAGTCTGAGATTTGATATCTGGACATTTCTCACTTTCAACATCTGGTCTTCTGCCTTTCTTCTAGAAATATGAGCAGGGTTTCATCACTGACCCTGTGGTCCTGAGCCCCAAAGATCGAGTCCGAGATGTGTTTGAAGCCAAGGCAAGGCATGGCTTCTGTGGAATCCCAATCACAGACAATGGCAAGATGGGCAGTCGCCTGGTGGGCATCATCTCCTCTCGAGACATCGACTTTCTCAAGGAGGAGGAACATGACCGTCTCCTCGGCGAGGTTGGTTGCTGCCCTGTGGGCTTCAGAATCTTGACTTTCGGCAGACTAGGTGTGGGCAAGCCCTTTGTAAAGCCACAGTGTAGAGTTTTTTTTAAGTCAGGTCTGGTAAAACTTGGGTTGGAATCCTAATGTCTGTTACTTTTTAGTTATACAACTCAGAACAAGTCATCTTATTTCTGAACCTCAGCTTCTGTGTAAAACAGAGATAACAATCTTTATTAGACAGAATTGCAAATTTCAAAGTCCTATAGAAATGAGATCTCTTGGTTATTCTGAGGATTTTGGTATATGGTGAGCATTATTGACTAGGGGATCTGAATTAGGGGGACTGAAGGATAAAAGTGGTCAGGAGACTCTTGTCTGCTGGGCAGCTGAGATCAATGTCTCTTTCATCAGATCATGACTAGGCGGGAGGATCTCGTTGTAGCTCCTGCAGGAGTCACACTAAAGGAAGCCAATGAAATCTTGCAGAGGAGCAAGAAAGGTGAGGGTGGGGTAAATTGGTGATGCAGGGGGGTGCTAGTGAAACTCCAGGAGCTCCTTGCCAGTGTTGCTTCCACTGTTCCCCAGGGAAGTTACCCATTGTGAATGAGGACGATGAGCTAGTAGCCATCATTGCCCGTACGGACCTGAAGAAGAATCGGGACTACCCCCTGGCATCCAAGGACACCAAGAAGCAGCTTTTGTGTGGGGCAGCCATCGGCACACACGAGGACGACAAATATCGGCTTGACTTGCTGGCTCAGGCTGGTGTAGATGTGGTTGTGCTGGTGAGCAGCGAAGAGGGTGGGAAGAGCCGGGATCAGCCACATAGTGCCTTGACACACCTACAGTTGCCAGGAGTAACCGTGCCAATTCTCCTTCCACATCTTAGGACTCTTCCCAAGGAAACTCCATTTTCCAAATTAACATGATCAAGTACATCAAGGAGAAATACAACAACCTCCAGGTTATCGGTGGCAATGGTGAGGCTGGGTGGGGCAGCAGTCAAACTTTCTTGGGGGGAGTCTTTTCTCCTCTGACCCAGTGCTGGGAGCCCCAGTGATTTGAACTTGATCAGGGGTTCAGATTCTTTACATTCCTGGGTCTCTGGGTGAATTGAGAGCTTTGTGGGTTAAGCTTTGTTGAGCTCCTTATCTGAAGGACCCTGAGCTGCTTGCCGCCCCATTCTGAGGCACTTTATCTCTCTTCTGCAGTGGTGACAGCTGCACAGGCCAAAAACCTTATTGATGCAGGAGTGGATGCCCTGAGAGTTGGCATGGGCAGCGGTTCCATCTGCATTACACAGGAAGGTGAGAGTAGATCTTGTGGTGCCCCCAGTATCCCCAGGGTAGCAGGGGGATTTCTCCAGGAGTGGTTCCCTCAAGGAGTGCCCACACTGGTTAGCCAAACAGGTTGCTAAGGTCTCCTGTGCCCAGGTTCTGCGTGGCTGTGGCCCAGATGTCAAGGGCCTGACTGCAAGGGGGATTCTAGAGAGGGATGGGCATGAGGCCATACCCCTGGGTGTATGTAGTGTATAGCAGCTTCCTCTTCCCAGTAACAGTCGCCCTTCTGACCCTGCTCCCTGCCAGGCCTGGCGTTGCTCCTGCTTGCCTTTGCTCAGCTCTGCTCTTCTCTTTCTAAACTGTGGTCTGTTTGTTTTGTTTAGCGGCTCCCAAGATCCCTCCAGACATAAAGTCCCACAGCCCTAAATGCCCTTCTACTGTCACGGGCACCTATAGTAAGTCCGGCCTGGCCGGCCCAGGCCCCCTGGCTGATCACTGCCCGGCTGCTTGGTTGACTTTGTAGCTGTAGCTCCCTGGGTTTGTGGCGCTGATAGTGTGTGTTGGGGGGAGGGATACTCATTGATAAGCAGGAATCTGCCTAGGGCTCCCCTTAGATGGAGGCCCTAGGCCCCTTCCCTCTCTCCTGTGCGCCCCTATCTAAAAAGGAAGAACTCACTGGCAACTAATCCACAACCACCATCATCTGAAGTTTGTTCTAGGTCCCCATTCTGCTTATTTCCATTGACTAAGTAGGAACAGGATCCTTTCCTCCCTGTCTTCCTCCCTTCCGACAAACCCTGGCTAAGCTACCATCTTGCCTAAGCTCCTACAGAGGGAAAGACCCAGGTGTGGGTAGAGCTGGCTTCAAGGGGAGGGTTCTGTAGCTGAGGCTCTTGCCTGCTGTGTGACCACTAACCTGACCAGTCTCCATCCTGTCCCCATGGTCACTGACAGAGCTTGCCTATTGGTGGAAGGACTGCATGTGCCTATGGCTGCCCTGTAACCAGAGCCTGGTGGGAGCCGAGGTTGGGGATCTGATAGGAGGGGCAATGGTGGGACTTCACTCATTGCCTGTTTGGTTATTCTGTCTCCAAAAGAGGGTATAATAAATACCTATTCATTAGTGAGGAGGTTTGCCCCATTTCTCCAGCACCAATCTTAATAAAGGCAGAGCCAAGGGCACTTGGAATAACTTAAGTCTGGCTGCTGGGATGCTATTCCCACACATCTCCTCAGCTGAACTGACCCTGTTTTCTCTGTCTCCCCATTTAGTGCTGGCATGTGGGCGGCCTCAGGCAACAGCTGTATACAAGGTCTCGGAATATGCTCGGCGCTTTGGTGTCCCTGTCATTGCTGATGGTGGCATCCAGAACGTGGGTCACATTGCCAAAGCTCTGGCTCTTGGAGCTTCTACAGGTAGGTACCCTGGGTCTGAAGTGAAAAGTGCAAACTCGGACTACTCTTATGCAAATCCTGATCTCTTTGTTGCTTCTGTAAATTCAAGCTTTTGATTACATTATCTCTAAGGTTCTTTTCTGCCTTAAATCCTCTATGGGCCAGACAGGCAGGGGGAGGCTGAGAAAAGGCTTGGATTAGGCTTCGAGACATACAGTCCATAGAACACTTGCTCCCCTCTCCCTGTATGAGCCCCCAGGATGGGAAGTCCATGCTAAGCAGAAACTCTCTCCCGACAGTGATGATGGGCTCTCTGTTGGCGGCCACCACAGAGGCCCCAGGCGAGTACTTCTTCTCTGATGGAATCCGGCTAAAGAAATACCGGGGGATGGGCTCCCTTGATGCCATGGACAAGAACCTGGGCAGCCAGAACCGTTACTTCAGGTGAGGGAGGCAAAGGGCCAATCCCCACTCCCGGGACTGAAGGCTTTGCAGGACACAACTGTCCTGGCTTTACACCTTCCTTGTGGTCAGGGCCTAATGTCCGCCCTTTAGGATTTCTGTGGGGAGAAGAGAAGTTGGTGTGAAAGGGAAGAGCGGTTTCCGAGTCTGTTTTTCCTATGGCTCTTGGCCAACCTTAGTTTTGTGTGTTTACAAGAAGGAAAGATGAGAAAGAATCCTGGGTCTGTTCCAGGTGTAGCCTACACCTGTGTTGTGGGGTGGATGGCTGAACCCTCCTACCTCTGCCTCTTTCGCCCACAGTGAAGCAGACAAGATCAAAGTGGCTCAAGGGGTGTCCGGGGCTGTGCAGGACAAAGGGTCCATCCACAAGTTTGTCCCCTACTTGATTGCTGGCATCCAGCACTCCTGCCAAGATATTGGTGCCAAGAGTCTAACTCAAGTCAGGTAAGAAGGGTGGGGCTTGGGCCCTCCCTGGCAAAACCACCCCCAGGCTTAGGAGGAGAGGTGAGGAGGCTGCTCTGACTGACCCCTTTGTTCTTCAGAGCCATGATGTATTCAGGGGAGCTGAAATTTGAGAAGAGGACGTCATCTGCTCAGGTGGAAGGTGGTGTCCACAGCCTACATTCGTAAGTGTCTCAGATCCCACCCAAACCCCTTGGACCACTATGGTTACAACCTCCTGTCTTCTTCACAACCTGTTTCTTCTTCCCCACAGGTATGAAAAGCGGCTCTTCTGAGAAGTGGCCTTGTTTGCTTTTACTGCCTCTCACCTCTCCCTCTCTAGGTTTTTCAATAAAAAAGCTGGATATAGTGGTCTGTGGCCTTTGTTGTGTAGAGTGAAGGGGGAAAGGAAGGGAACAGAAGTCAGGCTAACAAACATACTGGGCAGTTTCCATCATCTCATCTCCGAGGTTTCATTGTGTGTCTGTCTGCCAACCCAGCCAAAGTCTAGAAAGGAGGCTGCTGTATGTAAACCCCAAGTCCATTAAACATTTATTAGGCACATAAAAAGACAGGCCCTGCCTTCCAGGAACCTCCAGTCTGACTGGGGAAACAACACAATAGGGCATGGGGCTGGGGCTATCTATGGGGGGGCTATCTTGTTCCATGCTGCTGAAACCAGGCCGGGAAACAGATGCAAAATGGGAGAGATGGTGGTTACATCACCTGGCTGTCCTCCCAACTCTGTCTTCAGTTTCACTGAACACATCTAAAATTTGTGCCTTTATTTCCATCTCTTACTGTGTACCTGAAGCCTTCTTAAGTCCTCCCACCCCCTTCCAACCAACTACCTGTTGTCTTTAATCCCCCAAACCTATTTAAATCTCTACTACATTCGAGCTTTTATCCCATGTTGTCTCCTCCTTCTTGGTGATGACCTTGATAGTGAGAACAACCTCCACTTTTATCTTTGTATCACTGATGACTTCAATAGAACCTGGCATATTTAGAGGTATTTAATGAGTTCTTGTTGATCTGAGTGACTGTAATTGGCCTGTGGACTTAAAAGTTCCTGGTGCTCTGGCCCAGCTCCAGTTGGAGGACATCGTGTTAAATGAAGTTACTTGGAGCCAATATAAGAACATGATGCTGATCTGGGTTCCCAAACTATACTTCCAGCAGTTGCCTCCAGAATAGTAATTCTCAAAATCCCAGAGGTGTCCATGGTCAAAACTGGAAGGGCCTGTTTTGATGGGAGGCAGGGAGAAGATGAAGGGAGCAAATAAGTTTTCTCTTGGCCACCAAGCAATGACTGGATGAGGACAGAGTTAATAACTCATTTCTCTAAAACTTTCTTTATGGTGACCTGTGGTGTTCAAGGCAGAGCTCTTCTCTATGGAGTATCTATATGGAGCTCTCCAGATTGTATCAAGGAGGTTTTTGAGACTAAACACTCTTGAGATTGCTGCCAACTCTGAGTATTTAAAAACAGTTTACCTGTTACATAAAATTGGCATTATTTTTACAAAAGCAAACCTGTGGAAGGAGGCAGGGGGTGATTTTCATTTTATAGACAGAAATAACTATGGTTCAGGTTAAGTGACTTGACCAGGATTATGCTTGGTATACCACTCTATTCCTCTCTGGCTCCACTTAATCTCCCTGTAGTTCTCCAAAGCAGAATTCTCCACCCTGGCCACCACTTCATTGTGCCTAAGTTCCTTGAGGGCTCTGTTTTTCAAATTGGTATCCCCAAAGCTTCTTGGGTAACCTAGGATTATTTGTTTTAAGAGAAGGAAAAGACCAGCCTCCTCAAAAGACACCAAAAAAACAAAAAGTGAGATTAGGAATAGTTTATTCTACATGTGAGGATGGAGCTAGAGCAGAAGGTGAGCCTCCAGGGGGGGGGATGAGGGCAGCACCAGCTATCCGACCCTCATTGCACAGGAAGTTGAAGGTAGCGCAGGCATTTGGCTGCAAGAGATAAACCAAGAATGAATTAAAACTAGCCCAGGTTTTAGCTTCCAAAAGAAGCTGGAGACACTGCAGCCTGGGTCTGTGTGAGGAGGTTGGCAGACTGCCTAGATTGCTCACCGTGTCCTGAACCTCCACAGCAATTCCACGCTTTCTCATAGCCTTCAAAATCTCAGGCTGCAGCTTTTCCATGTGATCTCCAGTGCCCACTACCACAATTTCTGCCAGGAAGGAAAAGTCATTAGGAGGGGAAAGGGGATCAATGTTCCATTTCTGATGTGACTTCTCTGTCCTCATGACATATACCTCAGCCTCTCAATTTCCTCAAGATGATGGTTACAGATGACAGGAGCTAGATATGGTGTCAGGAAGACTCGAGTTCAAATATAACCTCAGACTTGGCAACTGTCTAACCTTGGAGTAGTCGCTTAATCCTGTCTGCCACAGTTTCTTCTTTGTAAAATGGGGGTACTAATAGCACCTACATCCCAGGGATGTTGTGAGGATACAATGAGATAGTCTTTTAAGCATTTTGCAAATCTCAAAAGACTATATTAGTGTTTACTATAATTGTCCCATTCTAAACTTTTAAAATGAACATGTTTAGGGGAAAGGTTCTCTTTGAAATGTAACTGACATTGCCATCCAGAAGTTTCATCCTCGAGGATCTCAAATCTAGGGGGGATTCAGATCTCCTTTGTGGGATAGGATGGGGTGGATCACCAGTGAAGGATCTGCTTGCCCCCTTACCAATTCGAGGCTCCAACATCCAGAAAAGGGAAAAGCTCTCTTCTGTGATATCCCGATGGCTCCCCACCTACCCAGAGAAAGGAAAAGTTGGGTTAATGATGCCCTTAGCTAGTAGATTCCCTCCTCAACCTCAGACTTCTTCAATGTTGCCTGTATCTGTGCCCAGGTCTTTACCACCCTAAAAAACCAACATGCATCCTGCTGTGTCCCTAAGCTCACCTCCATCTCTTCCCTCTCACATCAATCTAGAAAGGGCCTTCTAACCTACAATTGTTGCCCTCCCTTCCTCACCGTTTCAACTGGCACCCAGACTCCTGCCCCCAGCACTTGGCCTATGTTAGGTACCCAAGATGTAGGCTATGTAAATACTGCAAAATCCAGTGACTTTTTTGCTGTCATTCTGTTGAACTCCAATACTCTCTTCTCCTTCCATGACAGTGACTTGATACCATTCCTCAGTCTCCTTAATGTGACTGTCCATCCCATGACCATTAAATGACTCTCCTAAGACTCTGTTCTGGGCCCTCCTCTCTTTCTATGGTCTCTTGGGGATCTCATCGACTCCCAGGGGTTCAATTATTTATATATAAATGGATCTTTTATCCTGCCCTAAAAACCAACTACTGAATATCTTTTGGGAAAGACCTTAAGTATACCAAGTTAAGCATATTCAAAATTCCACAAAAATATTTATGGTAGTTCTTTTGCGACATCAAAAAACAATTAAAGGAGTGCTCATTAACTGGGAAATGGCTTAACAAATGATGGCATATGAATATGATGTAATATTGTGCTCAAAGAAATTATGAAGGGGATAAGTTCAGAGAAGTCTGAGGACTTAAGTGTAATGAGGAGAACCTGAATAACTATTTAGATACAAACAACACTTTGAAAGATCTGCATGATACAATAACCCATCACGATTACATATTATACCCACCTTCTGACAGAGAGATGGACTCAGTACAGGATGAGACACTTATCTTTCTGGACTTGGCCAATGCAAGGATTTGTTTTTCTTGCCTACACGTATTTGTTACAAAACATGTTTTCCTTTTGAGTTGAAGAGGTGGTAGGAGGGAGAAATCCCTCTAGGATAACAGATTCTTCAGCTTAGTATTTAAGGCCACGACACTTTTACCTAATGGTACTCCCCTTCACACACAAACTGATTTTCTTGTTATCTCCTGAACTTTATGCGACATCTTCCACCTATTTACCTTCATATAGGCTGTCCTCATTCTTGGAATACTCTCCCTTCCTGCCTCGATCTTTTAGTATCCATAGCTTTCTTTTAAGGCTCGGTTTGGATACTTCTGCCTATCTTATGCCTCTCCTAATCTCCCTAATTGTTAATGTTTTCTCCTTCTTGAAATTTGAAATTATCTCTGTGCATCATATCCTCCTCAACAGAAAATAAAAGCATTAACTGCAGGAACTGTTTTATTTTTAGTTCTGTATTTACAGTGGCTTGCACACTATAGGCCCTGATGTAATACTTCAGGAGCCTCATGGGAAAGGAGAGCTATTGATTTGGGTTTGGGGTGTTGGGAACAGGAGTAGACCCCCATTTTATGTGTCATTTCACGCAGGAAAAAAATAAAAGGACTCACATTCCACTGCATGACAGAGTGGGGGACCAAGGCACAGGGCCCCACAATGCGGTTGCCATTGACAGTAAAGCCCCGGGGGCTATAGGTGTCTATGTACATAATGTGGGGTGAATCTTTCTCCAGCAAGGTGATAGTGGTCTTCTGGAACAGCTCATCATCCACAGGGGTCAAGTGGTGGCTCCTTTGTGGCAGCCTGCATAGAGAGATATACAGTAAGTAGCTCAGAGAGGAGAAACAAGGAGGCACAGGGCGGGAAGGGGCATGTAACAAGTCAAAAATGTCAGGGAAATGTGTAAGTGGGACAGGAAAGGCAAAACATGGAGTGAGGGATTTTTAAGGAGAGAGCAGCAAAGTTTGAAGCTCACACAGAACTGACAAAGAGGGCATGAGGCAGACTCTGAGGATGAAGGGATTATGAAGGTCAGTCAATAGAAACATTACTGTGGCAGAAGGATAATGGAGTTATGAAGGTTGTCATGTAGAAAGCAAGTATTTACAGCTTTTATGAGAAAAAGATTCAGTCTATGAGAAAGATATGTGAAAGAGTTTGGGAGTGTTTCAAAAATTGGAATTTAAAAGAGTAAAAATTTGGAAAAACTTGGGAGTTAAGGGAAGCTAAAAGAAAAGAATTAGATCTGAAAGATATGGAACCAGTTTAAGTAGGAAAACTACTACTAAAAGAAAAAACTGAAGAGAACAAGGTGGGAGGGTCAGGAAGTCCTGAGAATGAAATCAGCAAGGCAATCAGTTTAGTAAAATACAAAGGAGACAGAGTTACTACAGTAGAAGTACTTTCTAACAAAGTACAAAAGGAATACCAACACTGGAGCTACAAGATTTCTCTGGCAGTTGCAAGGGAGTCAGGATCAAGAATGACAATCTTAAAAAATCTCTCAAAGTTTGCCTGATTCATCAACTACCATTGCCCTAAATTGTGAAATCTTAGACAAGAAACTGAAGACCATACAAGCAGAGGCTGAATTCTCCTCACTACTGCCTACTGAAGGCAAGGGATGCAAAACAAAAACAATTATTGTACATGGTGTCTGAGAATGGATTTGGAATTGTAAATGGCAGCTTAAAATACAGACATGACAAGAAAACAGGAGTTAGATGGCAGAATAGGATACAGCCTTGCCCTCCTATACAATCACTCCACAATAAAAGAAACCAGATTAAAAATATGAATCAGGAAATTCAATAAAAAGATCATTTTCTCAGCCTGGGTTGGTACTGAGAGACAGAGAAGTCGCTGGTCACTAAAGATGGGGTCTAGCCAGGAGCAATACCCTAGAGCAACAAGAGGTCCCAGATCTGGCACAGAGGGCCTTGGTTTTGTGTTGGCAGCAGGCAACAAACTGTCTAGCAGCTCCTTGCTTATTGCTCATCAGCAGATCACAGATTAAGTGGAGAATGATGAGGGGCCATGAGTGAAGTAGTGACCAGTCCAGGGCAAATATCTCTAAGCAAAGCCTCAAAGAAAAACAGTTCAGGGATAAGTTCAATTAGAATTCCTGGAAGAAATGAAGCAGGAAAGCTAAAAGACTTTTATCAATGAAATAAGAACGACTAGAAGAAAACTGGAAAAGAAATAAGAGAAGAACTGGAAAGAAAATTAACAACCTTATTTGAAAATAAGGATGGTTCAAATAGAAATTAATTATTATACTAAATTACCAAAAAAACTGGGAAAAATAGAAGTGTAAAGTACCTCATACCTAAAAATACTAACCTGGGAAACAGATTAAAGAGAAATAAAAGTTAACAACCAAAAGATAACTTGATCAGCAAAACTGGGTATAATTCTACAAAGAACAAAATGGATTTTTAAAGATGTAGAGGACTTCCAAGCACTCTTGATAAGACCAGAACTGAATATAAATTTCAAAATACAAACACAGGAAGCAACATAACTATAAGTGAACAAACATAAAGGACTAAACAATGATGAACTGTTTACATTTCCCATATAGAGTGCTTCAGGGATAATAGGAGTCAATGATCATGGCGACTTGAGAGTTGCCCAGTTTTGCCTCAATCATATTAAAGACTTAAGGGAGGGGGAGAGGAGTATACTAGTTTGGAGAGGAGGGACAGAGGAGAGAAGGAATCCTCCTAAGTAATTGAGGTATATAAACAAAAGTCTACATAAAGAAGGAAGGAGGTCCACAGATCAAGTAAAGCTGGAATCTCACCCATCTAAAAAGAGTCAAAGATGATGACAAACACTCATAGTAGGATGCAGAAATATCACCCAACAGGTTGCTAATTGGGTCATTTCAGTTATGTCCAACTCTTTGTGACCCAATTTGGATTTTCTTGGCAAAGATACTGGAGTGGTTCACCATTTCCTTCTCCAGTTCATTTTATAAATGACAAATTGAGGCAAATAAGATTTAAGGGATTTCCTCAGAGATTAGTAAATATCTTTATGAGGCCAGATTTGAACTCAGGAAGATAAAAATTTCTATCTTTAGACCAGGTACTCTAACCACTGAGTTGCCCTACTGAAAAGATTAACAAACAGAAAAGAGAAATAAAAAGGGGCAATGAGAGGGAGAACTTATTAAAGGTGGGATTAATCTTAAAATAATAAATTTTCAAAAAAGGCAAGTAAAGAAAAAGATAAGTATAAAAGAATGAGGAGTAAAATGCAAAAAAAAAGCATAATGGACAATGAATGGGATGAACTGATCAATAAAAGGGAAGAAGTTAATAGAACAGATTAGAAAGCAGAAGGCAGGGGAGGATTCTGGGAAGACAGCAGTGTAGGTTGGTAAATTTCAAGTTCTCCAGATTTCCCCCACAAATAGAAAAAATTTGCATCTCAGGGTGAACATAATGTGAAAAATCAAGAAGACTTGGGGCAGAACAGGGTTCACCTGATACAGAGAAGATCTAAAGAAAGACCCTAGACTAGGATTAATTTCTCTGAAGTACAGGACACCTCCAGAGTAACTGTGCAGAAATATCTAGTGGGGACTTCTGTTGAGGGCAGAAGCAGCAGGCAGAAGTACTGCTGGCTATGGGCACTTGCAGAAGGGTGGAGTTCTTAGTTTGGGGTTTCTGGTCAGAGTGGAGAGCTGAAGGGAAGCTTGAGGCACCATCCCCCATTCCATGACTAGAGGTGCTTACATAAATATCTTTTTTTTTTTTAAATGTATCAGCAAAGAACCCCACCATTGAAACATGGTTCCAGGGAAGACCAGAGTTCACCTTCAGAAGACACTTTGGTAAAAACGTGAAATGGCTCATTTGAGACACTGAGGAAAAACTAAAAAAAAAAAAAAAAAAACCCATCCAAGAAAAACAAGCTTATGAAAAAAAGGTTAGCCAACTAGAAAAAGCCATATAGAGCCTGAAAGATGAAAATAATTCTTTGAAAATTATTATTGGGCAAGAAGCGAGTGAAGCTATGAGAGACCAAGAAATAATGAAACAGATTATAATATAAAGACTGAGAAAATAGAACAGAATGTGAAACATAAGAAAAATGACAGATCTGGAGAACAGATTAATAAGAGAAAATCTAAGAATAATTTGACTGCCAGAAAATTGTGACCAAAAAAAGAACCTTGACACAATAATGCAAGAAGTAATCCAAGAAAATTTTCCTGGAGTGATGGAATATGAAGGGAAAGTAGAAATAGAAAAAATTCACCAGTTACCACCTCAAAGAGTCCTTTGTGGAAAACATACAGGAATATTATTGCCAAATTTTGAAACCCCCAGATGAAAGAGAAAATTTTGCAAACAAGAAAAAAACAATTCAAATACACTGGAGCTACAATTAGAATTGTACAAGACTTATCAGCAGCTACAATAAAAGATTGCAGGTCTTGAAATCATATGTACCGATAATCAAAAGAACTAGGCCTGTGGCTAAAAATATCATATGTAGTAAAATTATATGTAACTGTGAATGAGATAAAAATGGAAATTCAACTAACTTGCAGATTTTTAGGACTTTCTATTTTTTTTATTTTATTTGCATAACATATGTGTGGGTAATTCTTCAACAATAACCCTTACGTAGCTTTCTGTTACAAATTTTTCCCCCCAACTCCCCACCCCTCCCCTAGATGGCAGGATGCCCACTACATGTTAATTATGTTAAAATATTGGCAAATCGAATATATGTATACATATTTCCAAACTTATCATTGTTGTGCAAGAAAGATCTTATCTACACAAAAAATATATCAGATAAAGGAAACACAATGTAAGCAAACATCAATCAAGGAGTGTGAGAATGTTATGTTGTGGTCCACATTTCACATCCCTCTCTCTGGGTGTATATGGCTTTCTTCAGTGAACAATTGGAGGTGGTTTGAAACATTTCATTGTTGAAAAGAGCCATGTTTAGGCCTTTCTATTAACCAAACCCAAACTTAACAGAAAATTTAACATATAAAAGTCAATATGAAAGATCAATTTTAAGGAACTTAACATGGACAGACTGTTTAAACATGGACAAACTGGTTTTTTGGGTTGTGGCTGGTTTTTGTTTTGTTTTGTTTTGTTTTTTTAACATGGGAAAATGTATACTAGATGTTTAAGATCCATATCAACAATGTGATAGCTCAAAAGAAAAATTGGCAGATTCAAGATAAAAATAGTAATCTGGTTATACAAATGAATATATTCATAGTTTTGAAAACCATTTCACTTGGGAATGGGTTAAATAGGCAACGCTACATACGAAGGGTATATATAGTACTCTCCAAAATCTATAAGGAAATGGGGGGGAGGGGGAGAAATAGACGTATGAGGAACAAAGGGAGGGAGAAGACAAGAGAGGGATCCTTGGGTGGGGGAAGGTAAAGTAATAGCAAGGTAAGTTATGAAACAATTTAAAGTCAGTGGGGATAAGAAAGACGTGTTGTACAAAAATGTTTGTGGCAACCCTTTTTGGAATGGCATTCAGAAACTGAGTGGATGCCCATCAGTTGGAGAATGGCTGAATAAGTTATGGTATGTGAATGATGATTTCAGAAAAGCCTGGAGAGACTTGCATGAACTGATGCTAAGTGAATTGTACACAGCAACAAGAAGATTACATGACCATCAATTCTGATGGACATGATTCTTTATAACAATGAGGTGATTCAGGCCAGTTCTAATGGTTTTGTGATGGAGAGCACCATCTGCACCCAGAGAGAGGACTGTGGGGATTGAGTATGGATCAAAATATAATATTTTCACCTTTTTTTGTTATTTGCTTGCATTTTGTTTTCTTTCTCATTTTTCTTATGCAGCATGCTAGTTGTGGAAATATGTATAGAAGAATTGTACATGTTTAACAAACATTGGATTGCTTGCTGTCTAGGGAAGGGGGTAGAGGGAAGAGAGAGAAAAAAAAAAAAATTGGAACAAGGTTTTCCAAGGATGAATACTGAATACTATCGATGCATGTGTTTTGAAAATAAAAAGCTTCATTAAAAAAAAAAAAAGGAAAAAGGTGTATGTATGTTTATATCTACACATTTATACATAAATATATTTTTTTCTTAACTGTAGTTCGCTTGGGGATGGTGGTCGGCAATGAAAGGGTAGAAAAATAATAAAGTAAAATAAGGTACACAGCAGAGAACCAAAGAACAATTTACAAGGAAGTAAAAAAAAAGACATTCATGAAAATAATTTCCTCTATTAATATATATAATACATGTTAATACATATAATATATATTAATATATAATATTATATATTTCTTGATCTGGTAATTTATTATTATATATTTTAAATCCTCCTTAATGTTCTTCTGGACACATAGCAATGTTCTCTTTTGTTTGCTTTGTTTTGTATTTTCTGCTCTGTTTTTTCAAATAAAATAATTTTTTTTTAAAAAGCAGAAGGTAATGATGTGTTGCTTATAAGATAAACCCTGAAATAGAAGAATGCACACAAAGTTTTTAAAAAGGCTCAAGCAAAATCTCCTACTTCAAATGAAGTAAAAAGGAAGTAGTAGTAATCATGTTGTGAGATAAATCAACAGCAAAACCAAACTCATTTAAATAAACAGGGAAATTACATTTTTCTGAATGGTAACAGAAAATAAGTTAATATCAAAATTAGTCACACATGTAGAAAATGGCAATGCATCTAAACACATAAAGAAGTTTATATTGTAAAACTCATAATCATTGGAGAGACATTTCAGTTTACCCTTGTCAGGTCAAAATAATTCTAGATAAATCAGATAGATTTATGAGTATTCTATCAAACACTTAAAGAACAACTGATTCTAATACTATATGAATTGTTGGGGAAAAAAAAGGGGGGGGTCCAACCAAATTTCTGCTTTGCTATAAATAGTTTTAATAGCTAAACCAGGGAGAAGAAAAATAATGAAAGAAAACTATGGATCAACATCCTTAATGAATATTGATGCAAATAAATAAAATATTAGCAGACTAAAGTAACATGTCACAAATGCTATATGATTAGGTTGTATTTATATCAGGCATGCAGGACTGATGCAATATTGGGAATATTGACTATAATAATTACAAAAAAAAAAAAAAAAAACCCTATGATTTTATCTAAAGATGTAGACAAAGTTTTTCACAAGATACCATGTGTATTTCTTTTACAAAACACTAGAAGACAGGAATAAAAGGAATTTTTCTTAATGTAATAAATCATATTTATCTAAGATCAAGAGCTAACATTATCTTTAATGGGGATGAACTCAAGTTCTTTCCATTAAAATCAGAAGTAAGGCAAGGCTGTTTCTTCCTACTACTGCTATTCAATAAAATGCTTAAAAATGCTAGCTTTATCAACAAGGAAAGAAAAAGATATTGAAGAATAAATACATTCGAAGAAAAAAATTATCACTTTTTAATTGATTTAGAGAATGAATTAAAAAACTAATTTAAACAACAACTTCAGCAAATTGGCAGGATATAAAGTAAACACATCAGCATTAAAATCTAATAGGAGAGTTAGAAATTTCATTTGAAATAACTGCAGAAAGTATAAAATAGTTGGGAATCTATTTGCAAAGACTAACAACAGCCACGTGAACACAGCTACAAAACACTTTTAATACAAAGACATCTAAATAATCTGAGCAATATTAACAGCTTATGATAAGCTATGCTGAAATAATAAAAACAACAGTGTTACCCAAATATATTTACTTATTCAGTGCTCTATCAGTCAAACTACTAAAGGATTACTTTGTATAGCAAAGGAAAATAATAACAGGTTAGCTGGACAAATAAAATTTGGTCAAGAAATCGCAACAGAATTAATAAGAAAAAGTGGGAAGAAATGATCTCAAACTTTACTACAAAGCAGTAACCATTTGATATTTGTTGTGTAAGAGAGATGGACTGGTGCAACAGATAAGGAGAAAATCTTTTGCTTATAACTAAGCAAAAGAACATAGTAGCCTAGTGTTTTATAAATCCAAAGTTCCTAGTTATTGAGCAAAAAACAATTCATTAAAAATTGTTGAGAAAACAGGAAAATAATTTGGCCAGAAGTAGGTGGAGATCAATGCCTCACAGTACATACTAAGGTAAGTTCCAAATGGATACATGATTTAGACAGAAAAGTGTAACATAAATTAGAGAAGAAAGAAAGGAATTACTTGTTAAGACTCAGGGAGAGAAGACGATCAAATAAGTTATTTTTGAAGGGGGAGGGAACTAAAGCCTCCTACAAGCAACTGCTTGTCCTCCAAGACAGATGAAGAAACTGTTAGCATAATAGCTGCTAAAAAACAGTTGCAGATTCCCTGATAAAGGAACAGAAGCAATAATATGTCACTTTCATAACAGTGATATGTATTAAGGGCCTGACAAAGTAAGCTCAAAACTTGTCAGAAAGAATAACTACTAATAGTTAATGGAGGTACTAAATACTAAAAGGAGAAATCTGGAAATTATTGCTAAGACAAAGTTCCAGGCCAGCAAGACCTTAGGGCACAGGGAGTGCTTTCATAACAGCTACTCAGTGGCCATAAGGCAAATCTGGAAACTAAACAGCTGGGTAAGACGCTGCCTGTGAGATGAGAATCTGACTGTAAAATACAGGAATGGCAGTCCTGGCCAGGAATAGGTGTAGCACACAATGCCTCCTAAGAATATATTCGTCTTGTAGGCCTAATAAAGAAAGCTTTCTGAAACATGATACCTCTCTCCTGTTCGACAGGTGATGGACTCAGAATATAGACTGGGACATTATTTTTGGATAAGACCAATGAAGGAATTTGTTTTTCTTGACCATACATATGTTAACAAAGATTTTATTTTTCTTGCTTTCTCAACGGAGGGAGGAAGGTGAATTGAAATGGAGAAAATGATCATCTGATTAAAAAATTTAATTTCGAAAAAAAGGGCTTTAAACTGAAAAGGAAGATGAGGAAGAAAACTGCTTAAGTACAGAGTACTACGGGCGCTGGGTACAACGTAGAAGGAACAACACTAGATATACTCAGAAATTCACAGAAGAGATCCAGGAAAGGATGCACACCGTCAGATAGCTACACCTAACATGCCCGTCCAGAGGGGCTGGGAAGAATAGGGGTCCCAAGTGTCAGCAAGGCTGCACGGGGCCATTAGGGTAGGGTACAGGAGGTCGTGGGGGTCAAATGACGTCAGGCCACTACAGATCGGGCTTCCCAGTGCCATAAGCCAAAGGCATCTGCTGTTAGGGAAGATTCAGGGTCATATGAGAGCCCATGTGGTTCCAAGGTTGGGGATCCATGACGTCAGGGCGAACACAAGATGTGTTGGAAACATGCAGGATTCACTGAGGTAAAAACAGTGAGAGCCATGGGTCACACGCAGTGTTGGGGTCACGGGCCACACGTAATGTTAGAATGGGGAGCACATCCAATGTCGGGGTCAAGGCGGCAGGTAGTGTTAGATCACCACGGGGCCACGCCCAACATCCGGGTCATGTGGGCTCGAGGGAGGTACCGGGTAGGGATCGCCCGGGGTCTCGAAGTGTAGGGTCGGCTCTAAGGTCACTAGATGAGGGACAAAGAGAGCGATCTCCTCACCACCACGAAGTCGGTCTCAGCACGGGTACGGAGCGCGTCAGTCCCCGGAGCGCAGCGGTTGCGAAGGCGGCCATTGGCTCGTGGTCAGGCCCCAGGTCGGGACTCGCCGGCACCGGCGCTAGGAGAGGCCGCAGCTCCTGGGCCTAGGAGGAGCCGAAGTATATGCGCCCCCTGTCCGTTGGGCGGATTGCCGCGAGCTTCGGAGGGAGGGCCGGACCTCGCGGCGTGGGCCCCGCCCCTCTGAGGGCCGCCTCTTCTCCGTCGGGTCCGCCCTCTCCCTAGGCCCCGCCCAACTCCGTCCTTCCCTTTGCCTGGGTCTCTAACCCTTGGACCCCGCCCCATCTGTCCTCCCCGCCCCTTACTCCAAGCTCCGTTTCCCCGCTGGAGATTTCAGGCGTCTCTGGAAAGCCCCCAAGCTCCCCGGGAGTTGGTACCTTTCCCATTCCTGCTGTCAGGGCCGCTGGCGCCCCAGGGACATGAGCGTTGGGAGACCCTGTGGTCTGTGCCCCTGCTCGAGTTTCTCGCTGGGGAAAGTGGGCACCTGCCTGCTTGGCCCCACCAGGCCCCAAGGCATTGTGTAGCCAGACGGGCGCCACCCGAGCCCCTCCCCTGCTCAGGTGTCACTGCCACACCGCCTCCCCAGGAGCTCCCGAGTGCTCCCCCAGGCCGAACATCTGGAGCTCCCCTAAGGTGCTGGATGGAAATGAGGGAAGACGCAGGTGGAGGCAACCTGCGGGCTGCAGCCTCTGCCAGCCTTGAGAGAAACTCCAGCTAGGCCCGTTGCCTCGGTTTCCTAAGCTATAAAAATGCTTTTCAGCTCAGAATCGTAAAGGGGAGAGAGGGGAGAGAGTCGTATACACACCCCTCCGAAATTTACAAAGGTCTGTCAATCACCTGGACGAAGGATTAGGTTTGCTCTGCTTGGCACCAGAGGGAAAAAGTAGGAATATGAGTGGAAATTGCTGAAAGGCTATTTTAGGCTTGACTTAAGGAAAACTAGAAAAACAACTACAAGGATCCTCTTCTCTCACTGAGGACCTTTAGATAAATAGGCTGAATAGCCATTTGTCAAATTTGTTGTAAAGGCACTTTTTTTTTTCTTGTTTGGGTTAATCTTTCAGGTTACTAAGGCCAGGAAGAAACCTTCCGTAGTGAAATTAGGTGATTTAAAGAAATCCAGGTAGAGTTTATATCGAGACAGAGGTGACTTTCACCTTGGTTGGCAATCTGGAAAAAATCAGGGAAAGTTTCATGAAGGAGCTGGATTTTGTTGGGCATTGAAGGATTTAAGCAGATGAAGGGAGAGAAGTTGATTCTGGATGTGGGAACATCTATGAATAAGGGCACGAAGACTGAAGAGAGAAGGAAGTACTATGGCAGAGTAGAACTAGAAAGCTGGCTTTGGAATCAGAGGATCTGAGTTGAAATCTTGCCTCAGTCACTTCAGTCTGTGGGACCTTTGTCAAACATTGTTTCCCCAAATGAAGTGAAAATTGTCCTACACTGCTCTAATGTCAAGTTCCATTACGGACAGCTTAGGGTTTTTTTTTTTTTTTTTTGGTTTGTTTGTGTATTTGTTTTTAGTATTTTTTTTAGTATTTAATAAATTCAGCACATGTGGTCATAGAAAAATGAAATAACTGAGGAAACAAGGGTCTGTGCTTCCAAACATATTGATTTATTAAGCAATGCATGCCAATTGTATAATAGATAGGGACCAAGCTTCCTCAGCTTGGCACTGGACTCCGAATACAGGGGAGATAGAATTTTATGCATTAAAAGAAAGCAGCAGCATGTAAAGCTATTATAAGATTAGGCAATCTGATTTCTAATTGGAAGAAAGATTAGGAGTTTTCTGAGTTCTGATGGAACAACAAACGGGTGCAATTCTCTGAAATAAGAAAAAAAGGCATCCTACTCCACCCCCTCTACCTTTTTCCCCCAGCCTCCCTCCCTCCCCCCAATGTCTATATTCAATAAAAGGAACAGGAAACAATAATTGATTAACCAGTACTGGGCCCATTTTCATAGATGTGTTAGTTACTTGAGATGTATAATTTTGAGAAAGCATATCAATCTTGGGATCTCATGGGTTTTTGGTCAGTATAATCTATGCCCTTAGTTAAAGGTCTCTAAGCAACAAACTGAAGTGGCATACCTTTCTAGCCATAAAGAGTTAGGGTTCAAACAATGCAATAAAGTTTTCTGACACATGGTATACAATGACAAGATTATGGGATGATCAGCTGTGGTGGATTTAACTCTTCAGCTATGAGATAATCTGAAACAGTTCCAACAGACTTGTGATAAAATGCCATCCACATCCAGAGAGAAGCATAGCATTTTCACCTTTTTTTGGTTTGTTTGCTTGGGTTTTTTCCCTTTCTCATGTTTTTTCTTTTCTTTTTGATCTGATTTTTTTTTTTTGCGCATGATGAATATGGAAATATTTTTAGAATTTCACATATTTAACCTATATCAGATTGTTGTCCTGGGTAGGTTAGAGGGAGGAGTAAAGGGGAAAAAATTGGAACGCAAGGTTTTGCAAAGGTGAATGGTGAAAATTACCTTTGCATGTATTTGGAAAAATAAAATACTATTATTAAAATAAAGCATACCCACAAGACAGAAATTGGACTAGACCTATAATTAAAAAGGGAACTGAGCTAGCTCCAGAATTGAGTCACAAGACTGAATCAGTGTGGATCACTCAATTCCCACAATTCCTTCTCACATTAGTTGTAAGACTATCCACTACTTCCCTGTGAATCAGCTTAACTAATGGAGAAATATACATAGATAAATACAAAATGTATACCGAGTAGAGGAAAGGGCTGGAGAGAATAGCATGAGGCCAGGATGATGATTATAGAGGCCTTTGAATGCCAGAACCAGAAGTTCAAACAGGATCACAGAATGTTAGAAGACGGATCTTGATAGCCCATCCTGTCATTTATAAAGGAGGAAACTCAGATGTTTGAAGCCAGTTCTAGAAAAGGCCCATGACATGAGGGTAATACCATGACATGTGAGTTCGATTGAAAAGAGGAAGGGCTGTGCAAAGTCACCAGCTTCACTTTCCCCTCCAGAGTGTTCTGGGTCCAGTGGCCAGATGTATATCAGGACAACTGGAGATGGCCCTGCATGCAATAGGAGACCTTGGCCTTTTTTTTTTTTTTAACTTTTTTTTGCCCAAGATTATAAAGTCAAGGAGATAAGTAGAGCCAAAACACAAAACTTAAGTCTTCTGATTTCAAATCCAGTGGTATTCCTAGTGTATTAACACCAACAGAGAGCCATTGAAGGTGACATTTTCTGAATAAAGAAGTGGTTCATTGCCTACCTCACTATGGCTCACCAGCACCTCACTTAGACTGTCCCTCCGTTCAGGAGTAAAGACTTAAAGAAGGTCATGACAAGGGGTTTAGCGCCAGCCTCTTGGAAGATGAACTTTGGTCCACTCAGGAACTAGCAGTTAGGATAGCTGAGAGCCTCAAAGGCACCAGTCGTTGCTAATAGTCAAGGCTGGTTCTGAGGCCACAAGAGTGTCCCATCAAGGAAGCTCCCATCACAAAATGATGTTGCCTGTTACAACAGTAAGCACAGAAGCTGAGGGACTCCGGAGAGATTGAGTGGGTTGGGACTGTGGGAAAGGAGCTGGGGACAAGAGCACAGGAGAGGGAAGAGGGGACCTGAACACCTGTAACCTGGCTCTGTGCCATGGCAGAAAGAGGATCTGGATAATCCGATCAGTTTTCAGGTATCAAGTTCCCCAAGAAACACCAGCTGTGGGAGGAGGGAAGGGGAGGGACCCTGGGCCAGGGCCATAGTCCTTTCTTTTTTGTTTCTAGCACCTGACTCTGGGGGCAAGATTCTTATTTTTTGCTTCCAAACTCCATGTAAGGACCCCTTGTCCTGGGCCTTTCTCCTGATGAGGTATGATATGCTCCCACCACTGAAGCCATTACTGTACTAGTAATTATTAATAGGAATTATCCTATAACAGCAGTGTTTATATCCACTTGCATTTCGAGTGATTCTTAAAGTACTTTCCCTACAACAATTCTGAAAGTGGTGCAAATTTTATCTTCCCAAAAGGAGAAAACTTAGGGCAGGAAAGATAAAAGAAGAGCCCCAGAGCTGAGTGGTTTCCAGAGTAGACTCTAAGTCATAAGCTTTTCCCACTCTCACTATTGCTTCTCACCCTAGGGTGTCCCATTCCCTTCTCCCTGATCCCTAGTTTATATGTGCACTACCACTCCCATCTCCCACAATTTCCCACTACCTTCTAAATACTTTGATTCTTCCCCTGTCACATTTTGCCTTCCTTTGATCTAAATCTTTGGTTTTTCACCCTTATCACCTTCAAATCTGGGAAAGAGTAAAGTCCAAAGCAGTGACCCATCCTCCCTTCCATTTGGGCTGAAAGCTCAGGGGAAAACAATTACTTGGGGGCAACTTCTCTGACCAAGTTCCATTCGCTAACTCTTCCCTGATTTTGAAATGGGCACAATGGATGAAAGGCTGCAGAATGTGGCAAGGTGACCCCCGGACTTAAGGGGGTAGGACTTTGCACGGGAGTTTGTGAACCGAGGGCTGAAGTTGTAAAAACAGAATGGGGGTCTGTGGCAAGGAGATTTGAGGGTAAAGGGGTGGGGGTGAGTGATTGAGTGCTGTGGGAGAATTAAGGGAAGTAATGGGGATGTGAAGGAAAGAGGAACTGGGCAAGTAGCTAAGGGGCAGGATTGAGGCCGAAGGAACAGGACTGCAGGAACAGGACTAATGGTATGTGGGGCAGGACTGGGGGCACAGGGACAAAACTGGGGATCTGGGAGGCAGGACTGCGGGGACAAGATTGGGGTCTCGGGGCAGGATTGGGGCTGCAGGGCCAAGACTGCAGAGACAGAACTAGGGGTCTTGTACAGTTCTACAATACAGAACTAAGGCTTCTGGGTCAGGACTAGAGGTCTCGGGACTTCCTACCCCGGGACCGTAGGGGGGGGGGAGCTAAGGGATGTTGGCCCCTGGGGTTGCTGCGCTCCTAGCCCTTGGGTCCTCAGACCCGGGGACAACGGCGCCACTCCTCGGCGGGGCGCCCCGCCCAGTCCAGTCCAGTCCGCCTGGAAGTTTTCCAACCGTCTGGGACTCGGCCGTTAGGGGGCGGCCCCGAACCCGGGGGAGGGAGGGACGGGGTGGGGCGGGAGGGAGCCCTCCCTCCCTCTCTTTCTCGCCTCCGCCCAGCCCCGCGGCCCAGCAGTCCCAGCTCGGCCACCCGAGCCGTGGGAGGCGGGGAGGAGTCCAGAGGGAAGGGAGGGAGGGCGCGCGGGTATTGGTTGCGGTGGCAGCTCGCGGCGGCGGGGCGGGGGCGGCGCCGCTATAAAGGGTCCCGAGACTCGGGGCGGCCAAGACTAAGGAGTGCGAAGAGTGGCCCGCGCAAGGAGGGGTCCGGCTCGCGACGCATCCGGGGCGGGGCGCCTCCCCCCCCTCTGCCCCAGCTGGCTGCCCAGTCCCACAGGAGGGGAAAGTTCCCCTGCTGCTCCGTGCCGAGCCTTGGCAGGTAAGAGGGGCCCGACCTACCCCGCCCTTGGACCCCAGCCTGTCCCAGGGCTTGAGTGTCCTATAGTCTGCCTATTCTAGAAATCGATCGCCGCAAACCCGAGCCACCGCCCCGCGCTCCAAGCGCGCCCCGCTCCGGCCCGCTCGGACTCCCTTCCGTGTCAGCCCATTTATGGGACAGGTCCCAAGCCCAGCTCCTCTACCATGCCCTCCCAAGAATGAGAGCTGGTGATTGCACAGCCCGCGCCCCTCTTCAGGACTCCCCCTCCGTGGGCTGACCCTTGTCCCCCGAACCTGCCCCGCCCCTCGTGAGGCTGCTTGGAAGAAAGTCCCAGAGGACAGCCCGCAGCCTGGCCCCTACCAACTGAGTGGAGGGTTTGCCGGCCGAGTCTCGGGGGCAGGGGAAGGGCCGCTGAGCCCTGGTCCAAGCCTCCGGGCACTGCCATGTGGCCGTGGCCAAGAGGAACCTGGCGGCTCTGAGCCGCAGGCTGCAGATGCCAGAGCAGACGGCGAGGAGCTCCCGGTGCCTTGGCTGTTGGGCGAAAGGCGGCCTCGCCACCCGCAGCTGTAGGAGGTGAGGGGAGAAGGAGACGGAAGCCTTACCGGGAGGGGGGTTGCCGTGTTGGAAGGGCCGAGGCTGAAGATGGACGGTGGAGAGGAGAGAATACCTCCATGGGGGGGTTCTAGAGTCTTTGTGGCCCCTTCCCAGCGCCAACATCCTGTAATTCTGGATAGCCTCATCCTGGTTTTCCGCTGAAATGCAAAAGTCTTGTGAAAGTTTCCTTTCCTCCTAAGTGGCCCCACCAGAGTACTGTGCTCCCAGCCCAAGCTAATAGCTCGAGACTGGGGCCAACTCAGGACTAGGAGCCCCCCCCCCCCCCAGGCAGGGCTTGCCAGTGCCCTGGGGGAAGAAGCAGTGTGCTCTGCGGAACTGAGGCTGCTGCTTGTTGGGAGCGGGTAGGAAGTTCAGATTTCCCCTAGGACTTGAATTCCACCCTCTCTCTGATTCCTGCTTCTTGGCTCCTGGGCTTCCCACAAGCATTTCCTCTTCTTACTTCTGTTCTTGGTCTCACATCCTGCTGAGAGCCTGCAGCCCTTGGAGAATAGGGACTTGAGTCTAGGCAATCTTGGACAGACTTCTAGGGTTGGGGTCGCCAGGGCACAAGCTGGCCAAGGCCACTAACCTTTGGGCTTGCCTCTGGATCTTTCTAAGCCTGGGCAGGGAAGAGTTACCAGAAACTCTGTCTGGGAAGCTAGAGGTGACAAGTCACTTAACCATTGGGAATCTGTAATTAGACCCCTACTTAAAACATCTGATCTTGTCATCCAGCTTCTCTCCTGCTCTTCAGGCTCTTCCCCCACCCCCCTCCTGAGACTGAGTTTCCAGTAGGTCCCATTAAAATGGGACTCATTTACTCTCCTAGGCTACCCTGGTAGCCTGAAGCATGATAGAGATTAAAGGATTAGAACTGGAAGAAATCTTGATGCTTACTTTCCACTCATTCACTATACAAATGACGAGAGTGAAGGCTCTAAGAGATTGATGTGCTTTTGGAACTCAAATCTCCCAACTCCAAATGTAGCCGTAGAATGCTGCCATCCAATGGACGCCCTAGCAAGACAGCTTGGGGTGCAGGCTTGTATTAGCCCAGAGGTTTGAGGCTCTCCTTTATAGCCAGCTCTGAAGAGGCGAGGGGAGAGTGACCATCTGACCCCAGCACGTCTTACATTTTGTGAAATGCTTTTCTCACAACAGCCCCAAAATGTAAATTCTAGTAAGCATTGTGATCCTTTTTTTACAGATTAAATGTTTTGGCTGGAATTCACCTAGTCCTTAGCCGCCATGTAAGTCTAGCATTGTTTTCCACTATATAACTGCCATATGTCTTGATAGGAAATGAAGCACAAATAAAACTTTTTCAATGGCATTTGGAAGAAGTTAAAGAAAATTTGAATTTACTGCGTGTCTCAGGCAAGTACAACCTTCTGCCTTGCCCCCAGGTCTGCCCTAAGCTAAAAAGGAGACCCTCACTAGGTTCTCTGCTCTGGAGCTGCATCAAGGAGTCTTTGGCTTCGTGGCTGGATACAGCGTCCAAAAACCAGTCTTCCAAGCTTCTGTCACCCTTTCCCCTAGAATCCTGGGCTGCTGGTTCTGACCTCAAGCTCCAGAATGCCCAGAGGAGCTAGAGGAGGCCTCCCTTTCCCCTCCTCCTCCTGCTTCTGCCCACAGTGGATTCACTTCCTCTCTCTTTGCAGCCCCAGGGTCTAGTTCCTTTCTGACAGCTGAGTCTCCAACGTGCTCTGGGGTTCATTTCCTTCTTGATTGCCTCTCTTAAGGTGCTCCTCTAAGCCAAGCAGTGACCAGAACCTGGGATTCAGTGGTTAGTGTCTCAGTATGGAAATAAGCCACTGAATGGAGGCAGGTACTGAGTCTGATCCTGGCTCCTTGCCCAGTGCCCCACCCCGAGCCTGTCTGCAAATGAAGATCCTGGCTTATCAGTTCCTCACAAGATCGTGGTGAGAAAAGCCTGTTTGTGAAGGCCTCAGGTGTTGGGCTGGATTCAGTGAGACAGCCTTCTTTTGGGCCAGGGGAGTGACTCCAGGGAGTCCAGCCTCAAGACCTGTTTGAAATCCTCTTCAAGGGAGGCTTCCTGGCCTTATGTTTGGGATAGCGGGCTTTGTGGGGAGGGCCTTTGGAGCAGCAGCAGCTTCCTTGTGCTGGTAATAATCCCCAGGGGGAGAGCTTCTCCCGGCCTAATCCGGATTAAGGTTTGAGGCAGCTCGGATTTCCTGGCTCCCCAGGAGCCGTTCTCACTCTTTGAGGCCCCAGGCCCCAGGGGCAGCCTCCATCTTCCTTCCCCCTGCTCTCCCCCCTTTCCTCTCTCCCCCCTCCCCCCATTGTTTCTGTAGCCACAGGTGACTGCTTTGTTTTCCTCTTGCTTTGGCTTAGTTTCACCAGGTGCCTCTTTATCTTCCCAGAGTTGGCTCAGCTGGAGTGGGTGCCTGGGGTGTGTGTGACAGCTGAGAACAGACTGAAGCCCGGTCCCTCCCAGGCAGAGTTGGCGCCATTGCTGCAGGGGCAGCACCTAGAGGGAGACTTGTTCCAGCCAGGGCCTGAAGAGGGCAGGGGCCTCTGGCATTTGGGGCTAGTCTCCCCTTACAGCCCGGAGAGCTTTCTTCTGCTCAGAGCCCTCACTGCCAGGCAGGAAGAGGGAGGCAGGGGCCAGGCCCATCTGTGCTATGGTAAGTGCCAGATCATAATGCCTCCTGCTGGGGTCCTGGCCTCTGTCCTGGGAGACCCCCAGGGGCTGAAATGTCTCCAACAGCTTGACAGCGGGCAACGGAATCCCAAAAGCAGCTGTTGTCTTCAGAGCATTCCAGCTGCAATTGGATTTCGTTCCCTGCTCTCCTGCCTGGGCACCTGTGGGATCTCTACCCCTCTTTCTCCCCATGCCCTTTGTCCTCCCACTCTAGGGGGCCAAGGGCAGCCAGTGCTGGAAGAGACTTGACCTTTTGGGTGCTGCACCCAAGTCACTTCGATTCTCTAGGATGGGAGATTCCTTGTCTCTGCCAGCTGTGATAGGGCCTGAAGCACCTCTGCTGGGAGCCAAGCTGTGGGCCATGCTTGCTCTCTTGGTGGATTCCTAACAGTATAGAGTCGGTTACAACTTGGAGTTGTCTGCCACAGGTGTACCTGGCCACCTGCCTTGGACCACCAAGTAAGGATTAATTATTTGGCCCAGCTGGAGAGGAAGACAATGGGCCAGCTAGAGAGAAGAGCGTTTACAAACTACATAGAGACTCATGAACCCTCCACTCTGTATTTTCCCCATCTCTTTACCTGCTAGGGATTGTTTGTACCCCCAGCCCTACCCCCTTCTGCTTAGATCAGAACAGGTGAGTGTCTCCCTTTGCAATGGTAGGGACAAACTGGTCCTTTCTCCTTCCCTTAGGGAGTTTTCCAAGGCAAGAAATAGGAAGAAAACCTAGAACTGTCCCAATGGAGGGAAGGGAAGGGAAGGGAAGGGGAAAAGTCGCCACGTTGAAGAGTAGGGGAGCACTGTTTTGGTGTGGGGCTAACTTCCTTTGTCTTTAGCTATCCCCAGTCTGGGGCCCCCAGCAGCTTCAGCTGCAAGCCTCCTCCCTCCAACTGAGCCCCCGAACCAGCCCAAGCACTTGGCTGGAGTGGAAGAAGGTAGCTGCTATTATGCCTTCTGTGGGCTCTCTTAGGCTTTGGAGTGGAAATGGGGTAGAAGAGAGCCTGCTGCTGAGCTGGCCTACTGTCTTGTGTGCTTGCCTGGGCAAGGAGAGACCCAGCTCCCTCATTCCCCTGAAGATGGGCCATTTGCTCCCCCTGCCTTTGGGCCCCAAGGCTTCTGTTCATTACAGATAGTGTCTCATTTCCTGGGGAGAAACCACTCCAACTGTCTCAGGGTTCGGCAGCAGCAGTCCCCAGCTGCTGGCCTTGAAGTGGCTGTGTCTGGCTGCCCAGCAGGCTGTGGGACTGATGTGGGTGAACTTCCTTCGTGGCCCTTCCCCCATGAGGGCTGGGCTGGGGTGGGAGGGAGGAAGAAAGAACCCTTCCAGCTGTAAGGGGTCTTGCTAATAATAACTCAGAGTGGGATTGCCCTTTATGGTTGACAAAGTGCTTTTCTTACCACAAACAACCTGAAAGTATTAGTATCTGTCTTAGACTTCTGCTTAACTTGACGGTTTCACATCATACCAGTTGAGATTCAAATTCAACTTTCCTGCCTAATAGTCCATCTGACCCTTCTGCCTGTGTGGAGGCCAATTCTTGGGTCTAAAGTCTATGAGGCTGCTTCCCCTTCCCCCATTTGCTAAATGAATGCAATTTCTTAGCATACTCTGGAGCTCAGAACAGTTAAGTGGTTTAGGGAAAGAGAACAGGATCTATAACATCACCTGCCCAGTCACTGTGTTTTGTGTGAAAACACAGGCTGTGAGAGTATGAGTGAGCATGGAAGGAGAGAGCCCCCCCAACAGAAATACTTAAGTGGCCTCCCTGGGGCTTGAGAGTGCAAATAGCCAACCCTGGGCTTTCCCCTGGTGGGGGTATTACAGATGGGAATATTCTGAGCTCCAAAGAACTTTTCTTTTGTCTTGACTTGGAACAAAAGTTGCTGGTTCTCTATTCGTGACAATTTGGGGGGAAGAGAAGTTCCTTCCAAATAAAGGTCTTTTGCAGTTTTTGGAAGCCAAGAACTCCTGGGCAGGATGAAACAAAAGGAAAGGGAAACTCGTGGCAAAAAAGCTGGCGGCAGCAAATGGAAGTAAGGGCATGTGTGGGACTGCCATGGCCTTTGCCCCTGGTTCTTCTGAACAGGACTCTGGAACAGAAAGCGCTTTGGAATGACACGATCACTCCCGTTGAGCGGACAGCCAAGAAGCCATCGGGCATATCGTGTCTGTCCAATGCTCTTTCGGAGCCTCCTGCAGGGATCTCAATAGTAGGTACTAAGTTGAGGGTCTGTTGTAAGGCATGTCTCTGTCCCCCCGGGTTCCCCTCGTGGAGGTGCATTGAATACCCAGTTGCCTGCAGTAGGCTTACCACTCACTGTGCCTCAGGTCTTTGAGCAATCTTTCCTGCCTTCCCTTCTTTCCTAACTTTCTTCCTCTTCCCCCCCCAAATGAATAATTCCAGAGCTAGATTCTCTTTGCTGCTCCCTCTGAACTTAAAAACTTTCTTTTGAGTCCTATAAGAGGCCTCTCATAGACAGGAGGGAATGGCTGGCAGGGAGGAAGGCAAGATGGCCTAGGCCACTGGACAGGATCTGAGCTAGCATGTCTCTTCCTGTCACTGCAGACAGTCAGTAGTTGGTCTGGCGTGAGGAGAAATTCTCAGATCACCTCTTGGCTGTGAGTGGTGGAGAGAGCACTGGCCTGGTACAATGGGCTCAGGAAGTGAAAAGAGAAGTGAGCTTGGAGGCAGGTTTCTGGAAAACTGAACCTTCAGAAAGAAAACCACCAGCACCCTAATGAGGGTGCTAATTTATTAGAGGCCTCAGCTCATACGACACCTCTACCCCCGAGGGAGGATGCCAGTGAAGGAGTATGCAGTTCTTCCTTAGAACATCTCATTGTTAGTTGTTAGAAAGCCTGCTTACTCCGAGCTCACAGCATTTTCTCTGTGACCTCCCCATGTGCAAGCTTTCCAAATACTTACCCTGAGTGCCACCTCCCTCCTCAGTCTCCAGGCTAAAGAAATCCCCAGTTCTTCTCCCTCCTAGTCACAATTGTTCTTGTTACTCCGGATCCCTCAACCCTGAAGACAATACAAGGATGTACAGATCTGACTGGAACCGGAGACAGCAGGCTTAAAATGATGAACCCCCATTCTAGAGGGTGGTTTGCAGTGTAACTTAAGAGAGCATTAGGTGTTGGAAAGGCTCCTGGACTAAAACTTAAGTCTTAAGCAGCGGAAGAAGTCAGGGGCCTGCTCTGCCTGGTGAAAGTGTCCCTGATGAATGTTGGAGGGGATGTGGGAAAGCTGGGACACTAATACATTGTTGGTGGAACTGTGAACGGATCCAACCATTCTGGAGAGCAATTTGGAGCTATGCTCAAAAAGTTATCAAACTGTGCATACCCTTTGACCCAGCAGCATTTCTATTGGGCTTATATCCCAAAGAGATCTTAAAGGAAGGAAAGGGCCCCACATGTGCAAGAATGTTTGTGGCAGCCCTTTTTGTAGTGGCTAGAAACTGGAAATTGAAAGGATGCCCATCAATTGGAGAGTGGCTGAATAAATTATGGTATATGAATGTTATGGAATATTATTGCTCTGTAAGAAACGACCAGCAGGATGATTTCAGAGAGGCCTGGAGAGACTTGCGTGAACTGATGCTGAGTGAAACGAGCAGAACCAGATCATTATACACAGCAACAACAGTATTACATGATGATCAATTCTGATGGACATGGCTCTCTGCAACAAAGAATTCTCTCAAACCAGTTCCAGTTGTTCAATGAAGAAAACCATATACACCCAGAAAGGGGGACATGAAATATGGACCACAACTTAACATTTTCATGCTCTATTGAGGTTTGCTTGCATTGTGTTTCCTTTCTCTGATTTTCTTTTTTTTCTCTTGTAGATAGGATTTTTCTTGCACAACTTGTCAAGTATTTCAACATTATTAACATGTAGTGGACTTCCTGCCATCTAGGGGAGGGGAGGGGACTGGGGGTAAAATTTGTAATGGAAAGCTTTGTAAAGATCAATGCTGGGGAACTACCCATACATATGTTATACAAATAAAAAGCTTTAATAAAAAATAAATAAATAAAAAGAAAGTGTCCCTGAGAAGGAGCTCTGGGAGAAGTGCCAGGGGCCAGCTCCTGTCCTCGAGGCTTCAGATCACCTGCCACTTCCATGTTCGATTTCCTCACAACCTGAGGGATTTTCTCTGATTCATACCTGCTTGAAGAAGGGAGAAAATGGTGGGGGCCAAGCACTGAGTTCATGTCCCATGCTGCCTAAAACCTGTGACGCTCCTTGGTAATATCCCTTTCCCCTTCTAAATCTCACTTTCTCTGTGGGAAATTTAGATTGTCATTCTGGTCAATGTGTTTTCTCCCTTTTTTTTTTCCTGTTTAAAAATCTAACAGGTGGCTTGGCTTGTTGGTTAGGAGAGGGATAATATTTGTGAGTGAATAATGTAAAAAAATTGTTCATTCTAAGTCATGTTTGACTCTTCTGTGGTCCCCATTTAGGGTTTTCTTGGCACAGATACAAAGTGGTTTGGCATTCTTTCCTCACTTTACAGATTAGGAAACCAAGGCAAGGAGTTTAAATGACTTGTTCAGGTTAGTGTCCGAGCTCAAATCTGACCTCTGACGTTAGCTCTGTGACCCTGAACAAGTTACTTAATCCTGTTTGCCTCAGTTTCCTCATCTGCAAAATGAGCTGGAGAAGAAATACCCCTCCCAGTAGCTCATCAAGAACATCCCACATGGAGTCTTGAAGAATTGGATACAACTGGAATAACTGGAAAAACCTGCAGAGTTTAGGCCTCGTTCTCTATTATCCACTATGCCATCTGATCCAGTGTCAAAATAAAAGGTCTCAATAAAAACTATTTCTTTTTTTTAAGTGAAAAAGTTAGATGAAATTCCCCCTTCAGACCCCTTCTAACTCCAAACCAAAGGATAACAGATACAGCTGGCTCAGCCCTTTCATTGTGATCTGTCTAAAGTTCACAAAAGCAAGTAGCAGAGCCTGGATTCAAGTCCAGATTCTCTGAACTCAAATTTAATGACCCAATATTAGAGAGCTAAGCTGGGCATCTGGGACAGGCCTTGGAGAATCTGAAGAATTCATAAAACTGGGACCCAACACTGATAGCCAGGCAGGCTGCAGCCAGTCTAGAAGCCCTTTTCTAAGGGCCTTAAGGCAAAAGCTGGGAAGTTGGGCTTGAATTGGGAGGAACAAAGGGAAGCTGAGAGGCAGAAAGTAACCTGGGCCCATCCAATTACTTTGTTTCAAATTTCAAAATGTTTCTTCTATACTGTATGATGCTTGAAAATAAAGTATTGTCACTATTTTCTCAAGGAAAGATGTGTCTTTAAGGCTGTGCATATTTACAAGACAAATTTTTTTTCTTTTTCTTTTTTGGCCTGTAGGCCAGCCCAAATTCCTCACTTATAAGTTAGGTTGAAGTAGAAAAATCCTGATTTTTGGAGATTTCAAGTTTTCAGGACTTAATAGTAAATAGGGCTCATATTAAAGAGGCTTCACTTCCCCATCATGCTCACGATTGAAAATTAAAGCCACTGACTACTTAGATATCTTCAGATCAGCCATGGTCCAGACCTGAGTTGGAGGCAGCATCTCTTTTCCATCTCCTTTACTGAGCTTGTGGGTTCTATGAGGACTTTCCCCATGGAAGTCTCTAGTTGGACCCTTGGAGGACTTTAGGTGTAAGTTGCTGCAGTTCTGGACAGTTCTAATGACGCTTGTAAACTTCAGCACTGTCTAGATGCTGGATGGTTTGGTTTTGTTTTGGGGTTTTTTTTTTCCCCCAATCTCTTGCTGCTGCTTTTTTTTTTTATTTGCATAACATATGTGTGGGTAATTCTTCAACAATAACCCTTACATAGCTTTCCGTTACAAATTTTTCCCCCCAACTCCCCACCCCTCCCCTAGATGGCAGGATATCCACTACATGTTAATTATGTTAAAATATTGGCAAATCGAATATATGTATACATATTTCCAAACTTATCATTGTTGTGCAAGAAAAATCTTATCTACACAAAAGATATATCAGATAAAGGAAACACAATGTAAGCAAACATCAATCAAGGAGTATGAGAATGTTATGTTGTGGTCCACATTTCACATCCCTCTCTCTTCAGTGAACAATTGGAGGTGGTTTGAAACATTTCATTGTTGAAGAGAGGATGGTTTGGTTTTTAAAAGCTGGTAAGGGGCGCTTACTAAATGCTTGTACATAGATTGGAATGCACCCCCAGGAATCATCAAAAGGGTTTGGAGATCCAATGTCCCTTCTACAGAGGAAAAGGCAGGGAACTTGGCTAGAGTCACTGTGGTGAAGACAGCCCTGGTCTTTCCTACTCGACTTCCCTTTTGCTGTTATGTTAAACCAAAAACAAAAAAACCCTGTGGTTGGATTAAATGACAATCTCTGGGAAAGGAAAGTCGGAGCCATATTGGAGCAGCCTTTCCCAGGCTCCATGGCCCCCTACCTCCAGAGGGTTTCTTCCCACATTCTCTTAAAGGGACTTGCTTTGATGTTCCCTATCCTTGGCAAAGGGGGGAGGTTCTCCTAAAGAGCCGAAGGTTTTCCCCACTTCAGTACCCCTGGGACTTTCCCGGGCTCTTGACGCCCCCAGAGGGCCAATAGCTTGATTCTTACTTTACAGATCAATAAATAATATTTAAACTATTTTATTTAATTTATTATTAATCATATGTTAAATATCAAATAATTGTTTTACTTATTTTAAAGTTGCCAAATAAATATAAATTAAAAATTAAATACAAATACTATATATTTTTTTAAAATAATTATATAAAGTTATTTATAATAAAAAATATAGATCCCCATTTGGAGGGGATGGGTGGGGTTTCCGCCCAGACCCGGGGGCTGCAGAAGTAGCTCTCTGGTGGGTTAACCCACTCGGCTCACATTCCTGAGCTATCAGCACCCTCTTGCCACGTGCTCTGCCACTTGGCCCGGCTCAGGATACCTGGCGGCCACGTGGCCGTCCCCGCGCTCGCTCCGTTTCCGGCCACGCCCTAGGCTCCGGCTTCCGCTTCCGTCCTTTACTTTCCGGTCTCCATGGCGACCGGGCGCTTCGGGGTCGGAGAGACTTTGGGGGCCCTTAACGCGGCCCTGAAGCCCCAGCCGCTCTCTGTCAGCTCCGGCGGTTCCGTGTGGTTCAAGGAGAACAGCGCCCGGAACCTGCGCAGCCGCGACTTCCTGGCGCCCCGAGGCGCATTGCGGGCCCTGTTCGGGGACGGGCAGGTAAGGTCCAGCGGGCGGAGAATGGCTCCATCCCGGACCTAGGGCTTTCCTCCTTCCCCAGGGTTCGAATCCCTAGCTTGGGGCATACGCACGTGGTGTTGCCCCATTGCCTAGGGCTGGAGGGGCGGCCGAGCTGTTAGCACCTGTATGAGGTCTAGCGGGAGGGAGGGAGATTAGGGGAAAGGAGGGGAGTAGGCCCCTGAGCCGGGGAGGAAAAATGCCTCTTCCAAGCGCCAGCCCGGGAGCGGATCATGTGATCTTCCCCGGTAGCAGGCTTTCTTCCTCATTCCCTGCCCTTTATCTTCCCAGGTGCCAAAAGACATCCTCGAAGGGGTCGCAGCTGTAGAGGGCCCGGGCGTCCCCCCCATCCAGAAATGTACGCAGACCCAGGCTGGCTTGGCCCTCCAGCTGGAGAGGCCCACCGTCTTTGAGCAGGTGCTGAGTTCCCTACAGGGCTATGTGGCGCCCCAACCTACCTCCTCCGCCTCTGAGCGTTGTATCGTCCTGGACTGCGTGGCCTTGCATGGCGCTAAGGGGCCAGATGCCTTAAGCCTGAGCCAGCTGAGAGCCATCCTGGTGGCCGATCACCTGGCACAGGCTCTGCGCACACAAGGGTGAGTCCGATCCAGCGCCAGCTCAGGCCAGCAGGGCTTGGCTGCAGAAAACTTGTTGGGAAAATGAAATTTTATTAAAGCAAAAGGATGAAAATTTAGGCATTTCACACTGGGAAGCCTTGCTCCCTCTCCATCTCCTACTTTAATTTATATTACCATCCCTTCATGTAAATCCTCCAAAGCTTCTTTGGGATGGGGAGGAGACCCTCTATTTTCAAGGATGATGTCAGGCTGGCCTTGCTGAGTTAGAGAGAGCCAGAAGAATGACTGTATTTGCTAATTCAGAACTATTCTAGCAAAAGTGTGGAGAGGCTGGCTCATCATCAAGAGATTGGCCTGTTGCTATATAACTGAATCATTATATATTTATTTTGCTAAAGCTACTCAAGAAACTTTGCTGGGGCACAAAGAGATTTACAATGGTGGAGTGAGAACTTCTGCAAATTAAATTATAAAATCCTTGTGGATGAATATAATTGTCAATGTATGAGCTGTTACACAATTTATGAATGAGATGATTATCCTTTAGCTCATGGAGGCAGAAGAAAAGACTTAAATAAAAGACTAGAAAGTAGCCCTGCTCTTCAAGGCAGGGCTTGAAATTTTCTTCAACTCTTGTTCAAGTTCTTGTTCACACTTGTTGTATGTCAGTTTGTGTAGATCATTTTCTCCCTCTGAGCTCCATTTTCCTTATTTTCCTAACTGGGATGCTATGTAGTTATAGTGCTATGTAAACTGCAAAACCACAAGGAATTATGAACCATTGTTAATATAGGTTTTTCATAAAAGGCACATCTTTATAGATAAGTAATTCACTTTAGCTGTGGGCTTATCCAGTTTTTGCAATTTGGAAAAAGATTTTTGGATGTAGGAATGAAAGAAAAACAGGAGGCCATTCTGAGAGTTCAAACTCCAGTGATTGGGTGATCAGTAGAGTCATTAGCAGAAAAGTCTGCAGGAAGAACAAGTTTCAGTATTTATAGTGCAAGATACTTCAGTTTAGGACATGTTGAATATGAAGGGCCCAAAGAACATGGGTTCTTGAAATTTAAGAAGGTCAGAATATTGGCTGTATTGATGCAGTAGGTTCAGGGTCCCTGTTTGCTCTGCAGGGTGACTGTTTACCAGGTTCCAGCTGTACAGGACCCTGGGCTTAGGGATTTCCTGAAGCAGTTAAAAGTCAACTGGCCATCAGCTTCCAAGACATCCTCAGCCCCACAGTCCACTGAAGCATTGAAGGAAGTTCTTAGAGATCATGCTGCTGCCCCAACTGAAGACTTACCCACTGGAGTGGTATGCAAAGTATCCTTGAAAGAGTTTTTGGAGCAGCAGCCAGACCTGGAAGGCTTTGACCCCAACTTGGACATCTGTTTAGGTAAAAGCTAAGAAGTCACCTTTGGGGGAGGGATGGCCCTCAGCTCTCTTTCTTTGGTTCAGACTCTGCCAAGGGCGAGTGCCAAGGACATGTGCCAGTCTTGGGCTATTCCCAACTCTTCCCCTCTTCCTTCTCCTGTAGTAACTGAGGATCAGCTGGGAGCCTTGATGGAGCTCCAAGAGGCTGCCCAGCACTGCCCCAATAATCTCCCGTTGAGTCACAGCAAGGTATGTAAAGTCTCTCTCTTCCCATCATCTCTTTTTGTCATTCCCTGAATGGATCTGGGTTAGGCCAGCCAGTCAAGAGACACTTATTTTTCTTTCATTTTATGAAAAAGAAGCCTTATTGATATCTTTTGTTTTTACAATAGTCATTTTTTTTTCTTCAATAGTATTTTTCCAAATACATGTAAAAACAGTTTTCATCATTCATTTTTGTAAGATTTTGTGTTCTAGATTTTTCTCTCTCCTTCTCTTGTCTCTCCCCTTCCCAAGATAATAAATACCCTGATGTAGATTAAATATGTGCAGTCCCTTTAAACATATTTCCATAAACATATTTTAATATAATTCCATATTTGTTATGCTGCACCCCAAAAAATAGATGAAAATAGAAAAAAAAATGAGAAAGAAAAAAGTGAAAATACTATGCTTCAATCCACATTCAGTCTCCCTAGTTCTCTCTCTGGACGCAGATGGCACTTTCCATTCCAAGTCTATTGGAATTGCCTAGAATCACATCATTGTTGAGAAAAGCCAAGTCCATCCCAACTGATTATCACCCAATCTTGTTACTGTGTACAATGTTTTCTTGGTTCTGCTTACTTTACTTGACATCAGTTCAAATAGGTCTTTCCAGGCTTTTCTGAAATCAGCCTACTCGTCATTTCTTTTAGAGTGCTAATGTTCCATTACATTAATCTACCAAATCTTCTCAGATGGGTATCCACTTATTTTCCAATTCCTTGCAATTACCAAAAAAACTTCTGTGAATATTTTTGCACATGGGAGTCCTTTTAGTGAGATTGCTGGGTCCAAGGGTATGCACAGTTTGATAACTTTTTGAGCATAGCTCCAAATTGGTTCTACAGAATGGTTGGATCC